>JAHIAM010003071.1:0-84849 GCA_021605205.1 Aegilops longissima
CTATTGCAAGCATCATAACTACAACAAAAGTATTAAGGTAAACCTAACCATAGCATGAAACATATGGATCCAAACAGCCCTTCGAAACAGCATAAACTAGGGTTTAAGCTTCTGTCACTCTAGCAACCCATCATCTACTTATTACTTATCAATTCCTTCCTCTAGGCCCAAATAATGGTGAAGTGTTATGTAGTCAACGTTCACATAACACCACTAGAGGTTAGACAACATACATCTTATCAAAATATCGAACGAATACCAAATTCACATGACTACTAATAGCAAGACTTCTCCCGTTTCCTCAGGAACAAACGTAACTACTCACAAAGCATATTCATGTTCATAATCAGAGGGGTAATAATATGCATAAAGGATCTAAACATATGATCTTCCACCAAGTAAACCAACTATCATCAACTACAAGGAGTAATCAACACTACTAGCAACCTACTAGCACCAATCCCGGACTTGGAGACAAGAATTGGATACATGATATGAACTAGGGTTTGGAGATGAGATGGTGCTGGTGAAGATGTTGATGGAGATTGCCCTCTCCCGATGAGAGGAGTGTTGGTGATGATGATGGCGATGATTTGCCCCTCGGGAGAAGTGTCCCAGTAGAACAGCTCTGGGGCGCTAGATTGGTTCCGCAAGGTTCCGCCTCGTGGCGTGAGTCTCGTCGAAAGGTTGCTTTGATTTTTCTCTCGATGAAAGACCTCATATAGCAGAAGATGGGCATCGGAGGGCCACCGGGGCCGAGGTGAGGCGCCCGAGGTGGGCGCCCCCACCCTCGTGGCAGGTGGGGCCCCTCAGTGAACTTCTTCCTGGATATTTTTATTATTTCCCAAAATGACTTTCGTGGAGTTTGGGACTTTTGGAGTTGTGCAGAATAGGTCTCTAATAGTTGCTCCTTTTCCAGCCCAGAATTCCAGCTGCTGGCATTCTCCCTCGTTATGTAAACCTTGTAAAATAAGAGAGAATAGGCATAAGTATTGTGACATAACGTGTAATAACAGCCCATAATGCAATAAATATCGATATAAAAGCATGATGCAGAATGGACGTATCAACTCCCCCAAGCTTAGACCTTGCTTGTCCTCAAGAGAAAGCCGATAACGATAAATATGTCCCCATGTTTAGAAGTAGAGGCGTCGATAAAAATAAAATACGGACATGAAGGCATCATGATTATTCTCATAACAGCAACATATATAGGTATTGTCATATGATTTCTTATGTTCAAGTAATAATCCATTCACAATGCAGAGTACGAATCATAAACTTTATTGAGAACCAACAAACTATAATCTCAGTCATTGAAGCAATTGCAATTTATCATAACATCGGAAAGAGTCTATGTCAGAGCTTAATAGCAAGTCCACATACTCAACTATCATTTAGTCTTTCATAGTTGCTAACACTCACGCGATACTTGTGGTTACGGAGTTTTAATCGGACACAGAGAAAGATAGGGGCTTATAGTTTCGCCTCCAGACCTTTTACCTCAAGGGTAATGTCAACAATAATAACTCATGCCCCCCTACATCCAATTAGATATATCAATCCGGATCTTTCCAATACATTGTGCTTGCCAAAGGATAAAATGTAAAAAGGAAAGGTGAAGATCACCATGACTCTTGCATAAGGTAGAGGATAATAATAAAAGATAGGCCCTTCGAGGAGAAGCAGAGGTTGCCATGCGCTTTTATGGTTGGATGCACAAAATCTTAATCGAAAAGACGCCACTTTATATTGCCCTTGTGATATGAACCTTTATTATGCAGTCCGTCGCTTTTATTTCTTCCACATCACTAGATCGTATAAAGCTTATTTCTCCCACCAATCAATCATACATATTAGAGAGCAATTTTATTGCTTTGCACCGATGACAACTTACTTGAAGGATCTTACTCAATCCATAGGTAGATATGGTGGACTCTCTTGGCAAAACTGGTTTAAGGGTTTTTGGAAGCACAAGTAGTATCTCTACTTGGTGCTGAGAATTTGGCTAGCATGAGGGGGAAAGGCAAGCTCAACATGTTGGGAGATCCATGACCATATACTTTATCTCAGATATAAGAAAACATAACTCATTATGTTGTCTTCCTTGTCCAACATCAACTCTTTAGCATGTCATATTTTAATGAGTGCTCACAATCACAAAAGATGTCAATAATAGTATATCTATATGTGAAACCTCTCTTTCCTTATTACTTCCTATTAATTGCAATGATGACCAAAGCTATGTTTGTCAACTCCCAACAACTTTTAATCATCATACTCTTTCTATGTGAAGTCATCACTTTTAATAAGATCAATATGAACTCTTTGTTTCTTTTTATTCTTTTTCTTTCTTTTATTCACTCAAGATCATGGCAAAATAATCAAGCCCTTGACTCAACACTAATCTTTATTATATAGCTCACGGACTCGATTTCATAGAGCAGATCATTAAGCAAAACTCAAAACTAGATCATGCCATAAACTTTATTCTACTAGATCAAGATACTACTAATAGGATCGAACTAAGAAAAACGGTAAAGATAGGAGATGTGATTGTGATACGATACCGGGGCACCTCCCCCAAGCTTGGCATTTGCCAAGGGGAGTGCCCATACCCACGTGATTATGTCTCCTTTGTTGGTGAAGAAGGTGGAGGTGTCGTTGACTTAGTTGATGGCATAGACTTCTCCATTAATTTACGCTTGAGGACGGCATTTTGATCCCTCAGATCATCAATCTCCCACTCCAGGGTTAATATCTTTTTGTATAGGTCCTGCTTATTTTCCTGCAAGAGACGAAAAGGGATAACTCAAACTTTGGTTTCTTTACCCTATCAGGGAGACTTGACTTTTTGAACTCCACATGCATGTCCCCAGGTTGAGGTAATGGGGTTTCATCTTCATCTGAGCTCGTCTCCTCCTTCTCCTTGGGTTCATAGTCCTCTTCTTCCTCCGTGGTCCAACCATCGTGCTCCACATCTCCATAGACCTTAGGATTTGCTAGGTAATCATCCACATAGCTTTCTCCTTCCGAATCCTGGGATGACATGTTGATCTAATCTGCAGTAGGACAACTAGAAACAAGAACAAAGGATATTTGCGTGATACCGGAGTCAAAACCTTGGGAGAATATATAATGAATTTTACCGACCAAAATACGTATCGTGTGAGAAAGCGAGTTGGAAGGCACGAGGTGCCCACAAGGTAGGGCGCACCCGAGTGAGGCTGGCCCTCCACCCTTGTGGGGCCCTCGTGTCCTTCCCGGACTGCTACTTATTTTCTATTTTCTAAATATTCCAAAGCGAATATTGCCTTAAAAACTGTTTTGGAGTCGCTTTACTTACGTACCACATACCTATTCCTTTTGAGTCGAAACATTCGGAAAGTGTCCTTATGTATTCCTCACGGGTTACGGTTTCAATAACATTGGTTTCAACATTTATGGGATTACGAGATATAGTGTTTGATTCTTTGACCGTTTACCACCTTGGTTTGTGCCTTGAAGTTGTTGATTTTTATGGCACGAAGCAGCAGACCTCCTCGATAACGTGGGACCTTCCCATTTAGAGAGAAGTTTTCCTGCAAAAATCTTAAGCGAGAGTTGTATAGCAATACATAATCACCTACATTAAACTCACGCTTTTGTATCCTTTTGTCATGCCATTTTTAACTTTTTCTTTAAATAACTTGGCATTTTCATAAGCTTGGGTTCTCCATTCATCAAGTGAGCTAATATCAAATAACCTCTTCTCACCGGCAAGTTTGAAATCATAGTTGAGCTCTTTAATAGCCCAATAAGCCTTATGCTCTAGTTAGAAGTAAGTGACATGCTTTTCATAAACCATTTTATCTGGAGACATACCCATAGGATTTTTATATGTAGTTCTATAGGCCCATAATGCATCATCAAGTTTCTTGGACCAATTCTTTCTAGACCTATTGACAGTCTTTTGCAAAATTAATTTGAGTTCTCTATTACTCAATTCTACTTGACCACTAGGCTGTGGGTGATAAGGAGATGCAATTCTATGATTAATGTCATATTTAGCAAGCATTTCTGGAAAGCACCATGAATAAAATGTGAACCACCATAAGTCATTAAATATCTAGGGACTCCAAACCTCGAAAAATAACTTCTTTAAGCATTTTAATAGAAGTGTTATGATCAGCACTACTAGTTGGAATAGCTTCTACCCACTTAGTAACGTAATCAACATCAACTAAAATATGTGTATATCCATTAGAGCAGGAAAAGGTCCCATATAATCAAAGCCCCAAACATCAAATGGTTCGATAACAAGTGAATAATTCATAGGCATTTCTTGGCGTCTACTAATATTACCAATTCTTTGACATTCATCACAAGACAGGACAAACTTACGGGCATCCTTGAAGAGTAGGCCAATAAAAACGGATTGCAATACCTTATGTGCAGTTCTATCTCCGCGTGGTGTCCTCCATAAGCTTGAGTGACACTTGCGTAGGATCTTCTTGTTCATGCTCGGTACACAACGTCTAATAACACCATCTACTCCTTCTTTATAAAGATGTGGGTCATCCCAAAAGTAATGTCTCAAATCATAGAAAAACTTTTCTTTTGCTGCTATGTGAAACTAGGTGGTATAAATTTAGCAACAATGTAATTAGCATAATCAACATACCATGGAGTACTACGAAAGTATTTATGACATTTAATTGCTCATCGAAAGCTATCATCAATAGGTAGTGGGTCATCGAGAACATTTTCTAACCTAGACAAGTTATGCGCAGGGGTTCTCAGCTCCTTTCTATCAACAATATGCAAATCAAATTATTGTAGCAAGAGAACCCATCTAATAAGTCTAGGTTTAGCATCTTTCTTTTCCATCAGGTATTTAATAGCAGTATGATCAGTGTGAATAGTTACTTTAGAATCAACAATATAAGGTCTGAACTTATCACATGCAAATACAACTGCTAAGAATTCTTTTTCAGTGGTAGCATAATTTCTTTGAGCATTGTCTAGAGTCTTACTAGCATAATGGATAAAATTTAATTTCTTATCAACTCTTTGCCCTAGAACAGAACCTACAACATAGTCACTAGCATCACACATAATTTCAAAGGGTAAATTCCAATCAGGGGGATGAACAATAGGTGCAGAGATCAATGCTTTCTTAAGTATTTCAAATGCTTCTACACAATCATCATCAAAGACAAATGGTATATCTTTTTGTAATAAATTAGTCAGAGGCCGAGAAATTTTTGAGAAGTCCTTAATGAACCTCCTATAAAATCCGGTGTGACCAAGGAAACTTCTTATACCTTTGATGTCCTCAGGACATGGCATCATTTCAATAGCATCAACTTTGGCTTTATCAACTTCAATACCTCTTTCAGAAACTTTATGCCCCAAGACAATACCTTCATTAACCATAAAGTGGCACTTTTCCCAATTCAAGACAAGATTAGTTTCTTCACATCTCTCAAAACTTCGATCAAGATTGCTCAAGCAATCATCAAAGAGGATCCATAGGCGGAAAAGTCGACCATGAAAACCTCACAAATCTTTTCACAAAAGTCGAGAAATATAGCCATCATGCATCTTTGGAAGGTAGCAGGTGCATTACATAAACCAAAAGGCATACGTATATAAGCAAAATTACCAAAATGGCATGTAAAAGTAGTCTTTGATTGATCTTTAGCCGACACAGGTATTTGAGAGAAACCAGAATAACCATCTAGAAAGCAATAATGTGTATGTTTGCATAATCTTTCTAACATTTGATCAATAAAGGTAAGGGTAATGATCTTTCTTAGTAGCTTTATTTAATTTGCGAAATAAATTACCATCCTATAACCTGTAATAATTCTTTGGGGATCAATTCATCTTTATCATTAGGAACAACGTAATACCTCCCTTCTTAGGGACACAATGGACATGACTTACCTGACTATCGACAGCGGGATAAATTATACCCCTCCGAAGCTTTAGTATCTCTTTCTTACCACTTCTTTCATCTTAGGATTAAGCCTTCGTTGATGATCCGGAATGGTTTGGCATCTTCTTCCAAATTTATTTTATCTTGACATAGAGTGGGACTAATGCCCTTAAGATCATCAAGAGTATATCCAATAGCACAGGTGCTTCTTGAGTTTCAATAATATCTCTTCTTCATGCTCGAAAGGTTAGCACTAATAATAACATGATATATTTGCTTTTCATCAAGATAAGCATATTTAAGATTATCGGCAATGGTTTAAGCTCAAACAGGGGTCACCCTTGGGTGGAGGAGGATCCCTAAGTTCCAACGGCAAATTATGTTTGAGAATAGGTTCTGTTTAAAGAATACTTCATCTATTTCCTTCTTTCATTCATAAACATATCATTTTCATGGTCTAGCAAATAATGTTCTAAAGGATCACTAGGAGATCGGCAATAGAAGCAAGACCAATAATATCATCCTTACTAGGCAATTCTTCTTCACGGTGTTGTCTACTAAATTTAGAGAAATTAAACTCATGAGTCATATCATCCAAGCCAATAGTAACAACATTCTTTTAAGTATTCTTAGCATTAACAGTATTCAAGAAGGGTCTACCAAATATAATGGGACAAAAGCTATCTTGTGGGGGCTAAGAACAATAAAATCAGCAGGATATTTAGTTTTCCCACAAAGACTTCAACATCTTTAACAATTCCCATTCGAGATATAGTATCTCTATTGGCAGGTTTAATTGTAACATCAATATCTTCTAACTCAGCGGTGCAATTTCATGCTTAATTTCTTTATATAAGTCATAAGGTATAACACTAGCACTAGCACCCATATCACACAAGCCATGATAACAATGATCTCCTATTTTAATAGAAATAACAGCACGCCTACCACGGTCTATGTTTATCTTTAGCGCCGGGTTTAGCAATTCTAGTAGATTCACCACGAATTGAATAACATGCCCATCAATATTATCGACAAGAGATCTTTAACAATAGCAATATTAGGTTCTACTTTGACTTGCTTAGGAGGTGTATAAGTTCTAATATTGCTTTTACGAACCTGATTGAAGCTTTAGCATGATCCTTTATTCTAACGAGGAAAGGTGGTTTCTCAACATAAGAGGTAGGAACAATAGGATCATTATAAGTGGCAGTCTTTTCTTCAACTTTAATAGGTGTAGCTACTTTTACTTCTATGGGAAGGATGATATTTAAACCACTTCTCCTTGGGAGATCAACATAAGTAGCAAAAGATTCTCGGAAAAGCTACTATTTGAGTCAAGTCCATATTTAGTGCTAAATTTACGAAAATATCGGTATCCATAAAAGATTTAACACAATCAAACTTATGTGTCATACGACTCCTTACCTTCGTAGGGTCCCAATCTTGAGTTGCGTTTAATTCTATCCAATAAATTCCATCTTAATTCAATAGTCTTCATCATAAAAGAGCCGGACAAAAGTATCGAGCATGGTGCGATTGTTTTCAGAAAGCCGAGCATAAAGATTTTGAATAATTGTTTCTCTTGGGAGCTCATGATTGGGGCATGAATACAACATTGATTTAATCCTCCCCCAAGCTTGAGCGATGCTTTCTCCTTCACGAGGCCAAAAATTATATATATAATTGGGATCACGATGAACAAGATGCATAGGGTAATATTTTTGATGAAATTCCAATTTCAATCTTTTGTAGTTCCATGATCGTATCATCACATAGCCTATACCATGTCAATGCATCTCCTTCAAAGATAAAGAAAAGACCTTCTTCTTAACAACATCATCGGGTATACGCAAGCTTAAATAGTCCATAAACTTCATCCACATATATTAGGTGCTCATCGGGATGCTTTGTTCCATCTCCTACAAAAGGATTAGCTAGCAGTTTTTCCATGATACCGAAGGAAATTCAAAGGAATATTTATTATTCATTTTCAGTAGGTTCATTTGGGTTGGAGCAGCTCTTCTTTTGCTCTGGTAATCGGGGTGAAGATACCAAGAACAAGCCCCTCGAGAGAGTTAGTTTCCATGGTAACAAGTGACAGTAAATTACAGCACACTGCATAAATTTTTCCTTACCAAATTCCACCTACCAAAGGCGCTTCACTCCCGCAACGGTGCGGAAAAGAGTCTTGATGACCCACAAAGTATAGGGGATCTATCATAGTCCTTCGATAAGTAAGAGTGTCGAACCCAATGAGGAAGCGAAAGAAATGATAAGCGGTTTTCAGCAAGGTATTCTCTGCGAAATCTTGAAATAAATGGTAACAGATAGTTTTTGTGATGAGGTAAATTGTAACGAGCAACAAGTAACAAAAAGTAAACGCAGTGCAACAAGGTGGCCCAATCTCTTTTGTAGCAAAGGACAAGCCTGGACAAACTCTTATAATAGGAAAAGCGCTCCGAGGACACATGGGAATATCGTCAAGCTAGTTTTCATCACGCTCATATGATTGGCGTTCGGTACTTTGATAATTTGATATGTGGGTGGGTCGGTTGCTTGGGTGCTGTTCTTACTTGAACAAGCATCCCACTTATGATTAACCTCTATTGCAAGCATCCGCTTCTACAGCAAAAGTATTAAGGTAAACCTAACCATAGCGTGAAACATATGGATCCAAACAGCCCCTTACGAAGCAGCGCATAAACTAGGGTTTAAGCTTACGTCACTCTAGCAACCCATCATCTACTTATTACTTTATTGTGCCTTCCGTAGGCCCAAATAATGGTGAAGTGTTATATAGTGCGACGTTCACATAACACCACTAGAGGTTAGACAACATACATCTTATCAAAATGTCGAACGAATACCAAATTCACATGACTACTAATAGCAAGACTTCTCCCGTGTCCTCGGGAACAACTAACCTCACAAAGCATATTCATGTTCATAATCAGAGGGGTAATAATATACATAAAGGATCTGAGCATATGATCTTCCACCAAGTAAACCAACTAGCATCAACTGCAAGGAGGTAATCAACACTACTAGCAACCTACTAGCACCAATCCCGGACTTGGAGACAAGAGCTGGATACAAAGAGATGAAATAGGGTTTGGAGATGAGATGGTGTTAGTGAAGATATTGATGGAGATTGCCCTCTCCCGTGAGGGGAGCGTTGGTGATGATGATGGCGATGATTTCCCCCTCCGGGAGAAAGTGTCCCAAGCGACGAACGGCTACTGCGGAGCCCTAGATTTGTTCCATAAGGTTCCGCCTCGTGGCGTAGTCTCGTCGAAAGGTTGCTTCGATTTTCTCTCTCGATGAAAGACCTCATATAGCAGAAGATGGGCATCGGGCGCCACCAAGGGCCCACGAGGTAGGGCGCCCCACCCTCGTGGCGGTGGGGCCCCTCGGTGAACTTCTTCCATGGATATTTTTATTATTTCCCAAAATGACTTTCGTGGAGTTTCAGGACTTTGGAGTTGTGCATAATAGGTCTCTAATATTTGCTCCTTTTCCCCCCTTTCCCCCCCCCTTTTTTTTTTTCTTTTTTTAAAAAAACCCCCAAATTTTTTTTTTTTAAAAAAAATTTTTTTTTTTTAAAAAAATTTTTTTTTAAAATTTTTAATTTTAAAATTTTTTTTTTTTTTCCTTTTTTTAAATTTCCAAAAAATTTGGGGGAAAAGGGGAATTTTCCCTTTCCCCCCTTTTCCCCCCCTTTTTTGGAAAAAAAATAACCCCCTTTTTTTTTTTTTTTTTTGGGGGGGGGGGGGGTTTTCGGGGGGGAAAAAAATTTTTTTTTGGGGGGGGTTTTCGGTTTTTAAAAAATTTTTTTAAAAAAAACAAGGGTTTCTTTTTGGGGAAAAAAAAAATTTTTTTAAAAAATAAAAAGGGGGGGGAAAAAAAAAAAGGGAAAAAAAAACCCAAAAAATTTTTTTTTAAATTTCCAAATTTGGTTTTTTGGAACAAAAATTTTTTTTAAAAAAAAAAAATTTTTTTTTTTTGTTTCAATTTTTTGGGGGGGGGAAAATTTTGGGTTGGGGGGGGGGGTTTAAAACCCTTTAAAAACCTTTTTAAAAATTTTTTTTTCCCCAAAATTTTTGGGGAAAAACCCCAATTCCTTTTAAATTGAAAAAAAAAAAAATTTTTTTTTGGGCCCTTTAAAAGGGGGAAAAAAAGGTTGGGATAAATTTCCCCAAAAAAACCCCTTTAAAAAATTAAGGGAACCTTTGGTTTTCCCGGGTTTAAAAAAAAAACCCCCCAAGGGTTAAAAAAACCCCAAAGGCCCGGGGTTTAAAAATTGAAACAAAAAATTTTTTTTAAAAAAACCCCCCTTTTTTTGGGGCAAAAAAAATTTTTTTTCCCCCCCCCTTTTTTTAAAAAATTAAAAAAAAACCCCCCAAAAAAAAAAACCCTTTGGGAAAATTGGGAAAAAAAAAAAACCCCCCCCAAAGGTTGGGAAAACCTTTTTCCCGGGAAATTGGGGGAAAAAGGGCCCCTGGGTTTTTTAATTTTTTGGGGGGCCCCCCTTTTTTTAAAAAAAAATTTTTCCCTTTTTTCCCCTTTTTAAAAATTTTTTGCGGGGTTTTTAAAATTTTGGGAATTAAATTTAAAATTTTTTAAAAAAAAACCCCAAAAAAAAAAAAAAAAAAAAGGGGGGGCCCCGGGTTTTGGGGGTTTTTTTCCCCAAAGGAAAAAACCCCCCCCCCTTTCCCTTTGGTTTGGGGGGGGAATTTGGGGACCCCCCCCAAATTTGGGGAAAATTTTCCGGGGTTTTTTTGGGCCCCCAAAAAATTTAAAAAAAAATTTTTAAATTAAACCCGGGGGGGGGGTTTCCCCTTTTTTTTTAAAATTTTTTTTCCCCCTTCCCCCGGGAAAAGGGGGGGGGTTTTTTTTTGGGGGGAAAAATTGGGGAAAGGAAAAGGGGAAATTTTTCCCCTTGGGGGGTTTTTGGGGGTTTTTTTTTTTTTCTTGGGGGGAAAAATTCCCCCAAAAAGAAAAATTTTAAAAATTTTTCCCTTTTTGGGGGGCCCCAAAAAAAAATTCCTTTTTGGGGTTCCCCCCCCCCCTTTTTCCCCCCTTTTTTTTTTTTTTTTTTCCCTTTTTTTTCCCCCCCCCCCCCCCAAAAAAAAAAAAACCTTTTAAAGCCCAAATTTTTGGGGGTTACCCCCCAGAAAAAAAACCCCCCCTTTTCCCCCCCCCCCTCCCCTTTTTTTTTTCCCCCCCCCCCCCCCCCTCCCCCCTTTTTCCCTCCCCAAACCCCCTTCCCCCCTTTCCTTAAATTTCCCTTTAAATTTTTTTTAAAAACCCCTTTTTCCCCCCGGGGGGGCCCCTCCCAAAAATTTTTTTTTTTAAAGGAAAAGGGGGGGGGCCCCCCCCCCCCAAAAAAGGGGGCCCCTCCGGTTCCCCCCCCCCCGGGGGCCCCCCGGGGGGAAAAAAAACCCCTTTGGGGGGTTTTTTTTAAAAAATTTTTTTTTTAAAAAACCCCCCCCCACCCGGGGTTCCAAACCTCGCCCTTTGGGCCCCCCTCCAAGGGGGCCCAAAAAAAAAACCTTTTTTTCCCCCAAAACCCCCCAAAAAAAATTTTTTTGGGGCCCGGGGGTTTTTTTTCCCCCATCACGATGAACAAGATGCATAGGGTAATATTTTGATGAAATTCCAATTTCAATCTTTTGTAGTTCCATGATCTCGTATCATCACATAGCCTATACCATGTCAATGCATCTCCCTTCAAAGATAAAGAAAAGACCTTCTTCTTAACAACATCATCGGGTATACCTGCAAGCTTAAATAGTCCATAAACTTCATCCACATATATTAGGTGCTCATCAGGATGCTTTGTTCCATCTCCTACAAAAGGATTAGCTAGCAGTTTTCCATGATACCGAAGGAAATTCAAAGGAATATTTGCATATTCATTTTCAGTAGGTTCATTAGGTTGAGGAGCAACTCTTTGCTCTAGTGGTCGGGGTGAAGATACCCGAACAAGCCCCTCGGAGGATTAGTTTCCATAGTAACAAGTGACGATAAATTACAGCACACTACATAAATTTTTCCTTACCAAATTCCACCTACCAAAGGCGCTTCACTCCCGACAGCGGTGCCGGAAAAAGTCTTGATGACCCACAAGTATAGGGGATCTATCATAGTCCTTCGATAAGTAAGAGTGTCGAACCCAATGAGGGCGAAGGAAATGATAAGCGGTTTTCAGCAAGGTATTCTCTGGAAATCTTGAAATAAATGGTATGAGATAGTTTTGTGATGAGGTAAATTGTAACGAGCAACAAGTAACAAAAGTAAACACGGTGCAGCAAGGTGGCCCAATCCTTTTTGTAGCAAAGGACAAGCCTGGACAAACTCTTATAATAGGAAAAGCGCTCCAGGACACATGGGAATATCGTCAAGCTAGTTTTCATCACGCTCATATGATTCGCGTTCGGTACTTTGATAATTTGATATGTGGGTGGACGGTGCTTGGGTGCTGTTCTTACTTGAACAAGCATCCCACTTATGATTAACCTCTATTGCAAGCATCCATAACTACAACAAAAGTATTAAGGTAAACCTAACCATAGCGTGAAACATATGGATCCAAACAGCCCCTTACGAAACAGCGCATAAACTAGGGTTTAAGCTTCATCACTCTAGCAACCCATCATCTACTTATTACTTCCCAATGCCTTCTGTAGGCCCAAATAATGGTGAAGTGTTATGTAGTCGGCGTTCACATAACACCACTAGAGGTTAGACAACATACATCTTATCAAAATATCGAGCGAATACCAAATTCACATGACTACTAATAGCAAGACTTCTCCGTGTCCTCGGGAACAAGCGTAACTACTCACAAAGCATATTCATGTTCATAATCGGAGGGTAATAATATGCATAAAGGATCTGAACATATGATCTTCCACCAAGTAAACCAACTAGCATCAACTACAAGGAGTAATCAACACTACTAGCAACCTACTAGCACCAATCCCGGACTTGGAGACAAGAACTGGATACAAGAGATGAAATAGGGTTTGGAGATGAGATGGTGTTGGTGAAGATGTTGATGGAGATTGCCCTCTCCCGGCGAGAGAGGCGTTGGTGATGATGATGGCGATGATTTCCCCCTCCGGAGAAGTGTCCCAAACGAACAGCTCTGCCGGAGCCCTAGATTTGTTCGCCAAGGTTCCGCCTCGTGGCGTGAGTCTCGTCGAAAGGTTGCTTCGATTTTCTCTCTCGATGAAAGACCTCATATAGCGGAAGATGGGCATCGGGCGCCACCAAGGGGCCACGAGGTGAGGCGCGCCCCACCCTCGTGGCCAGGTGGGGCCCCCTCTGGTGAACTTCTTCCGCTGGATATTTTTTATTATTTCCCAAAATGACTTTCGTGGAGTTTCAGGACTTTTGGAGTTGTGCATAATAGGTCTCTAATATTTGCTCCTTTTCCAGCCCAGAATTCCAGCTGCCGGCATTCTCCCTCCTTATGTAAACCTTGTAAAATAAGAGAGAATAGGCATAAGTATTGTGACATAACGTGTAATAATAGCCCATAATGTAATAAATATCGATATAAAAGCATGATGCAGAATGGATGTATCACACATTACCATAGGGCCCACCCGTCAGCGCGTATATGAAGGACAGAAATGGTAATAAGTTGGTGGTCGGTGGGTATTCGAAGTCGTGAGACCTCTCGTTAGCGATCACCGGCGGTTGGGGCGTTCATTGGGCGGTGGGGTGGGATCCCGGAGAAAAAGCTTCGGCGGGGGAGGGCTAGAGGATGGCGGTCGCGGCGGACGGTGGTGGGAGTGGTTTGAGGGAGGCGGGCGGCGCGTGGCGGCGGGGCTGGCGATTCGGCGGTGGTGGTGGCGGCTCGGGGTGGAGTTTGATGATAAGCTGGAGGCCCTTGATTTCATATCCAACAACTGGAAAATCTAATGACCAGAGATGAAAAAGTCGGTCGGTGACGTGTAGCCTCACCCGCGCGTACACATGCCGCCGCGCAAGACGCGGACGCATGTAGGCGTGCAACAACGGCTGCGTATACACGCGCACATGATGGCGTGCAACAGCGACTGCGTACACATGCACTCCACGAACACTGCGCGCGTATGCACCCATGCATGCAACACTGAAGCGTACCCTTACGCGCACGCAACACTTTTCGCGCGCTGCATGCACACAACACCTGACGCGCAAGACACCGCTCAACCTACCGTGCATGCACCCTTTGTTAAGGACATGGATTATTCGGGTATTAATCAATCTTATCGGTGATAAGCAGAACATTGATGTTTGCAGCGGTCTTTATGAATCTGGCGTGTCGAGCGGGCTATCAACATAGTAGGCTTATCTACATGAAAAGATGGCGTCACACTCAATGAACAATCATCGGTTTATGAAATGCCGCTTCGACCGCCCTGGCCCACAAAGGTTCCTCATTATGCGCTGCCTGCGTTGGGTCAGCGACATGCAAGCCATGCACCCAAAGAGCCCTGCGTCGGTGGAAGAATGGCGCGGTGTCCTAGGTCGGTCGGCGCCACTCGCTGCCCGGCTGAACACGCCTCCGTGCCGCATTCAAATGCCTCCATGAAACCGCCGTGTGGGCGAAACCCACTCGGACTCCGTCCATTCATGACCGGGCGGCGTTAAATACAACGCCCGGCCGTGCTCCTCTGTCGCCGTCTATTTAATCTCCTATTTAAGCGAGGCCAAGCGCCCGGCCAAGAATCGCACACCTCCGCCGCTCCCTATCTCCTCCACCATTTTGTCCACTCTTACAATGGCTTCTGAAGTAGTTATTCCGTATCCAAGCGGCTGGGTAGCCCCGGATCTGAGCTATGCAGCTCGCTGATCCACCTCCCTCCCTTGCCCGGCGGAGCCATTTGCCGCCCCAAGCGGTCGCGGTTCAACAACTTCGCCGCTCGAGCCAGCTCGACAAGGAAGCGGCGCATAGGCGTCGTTGCTGCCGTCCACGCCGCCACCTCGTACCACGTCTCCCGTTTCTGTGGCCGAGACTCCCATGCTGGCAGCCGCGCTATACAAGCAGCGGCGAAGCGGGTCTTGTGAGCGGCGAGTCGGTGGCAGCGCCTCGCGTCGCCGCCATCATCAGGAAAGCGAGAACAACGGAGGGCGCGCGCTTGGGTCCCATGAAGGCCACCACGAAGGCAATGCGGCGTACACAGCAGGTGTCTTGCTGGATCCTTTTGTTGCGAGGACCTTTGTCGACCCGCATGGGCTCCACGGAAGAGAATGTTAGGATGAACTTCGAGCGGTGTCGGCCATGGCGAAGTAGTGGCGGTGATGAACTTCGAACGGTGCGGCCACCATCATCTTGGCAGCAACCAATGATATCAATTGGGCGTGGGGAAGCGAGCCGTCCTTTGCTTGCTGAAGCATATACCTCCGGGGCTCCGGCAGTCCGGTGATCGTCTTTGCGGACATGAGAACACAAATTGATCGTGAGGCGACCATTTAGGCCAGGTATTATATACTGTCTGTCGAGAACTAACCTGCGTAGTTCATTTGAATGTAATGAAATCCATCATGTTTGTATGAAAATCCGGTATTTATATGATTTCCATCGTTGTTTATATGAAATATCAGTTTGTCTACGTGTTTGCATGAATTTCGTCCGGTTGGTTGAGTTCTTTGTCATAATGTGTGCGGCTACGGTTGGATGGCGTAATTTTTGAATTAGCTGGTCGGTCTGCAGGCGGCTCGGCGGCGTTGTGGGACAAAAAACACAGCTCGTGCGAGCTCGTCTCCAACGTGCGCGCTGGAGGATGCATGACAGCATGAGCACCCGAGCCATTCCTCGTTCATCGGTGGCAAAGGCACGGTGGACAAAAAGTCGCCAATATTTTGGCTACCGGGCAAGAATCAAACAACCCCTCCCAACAGATTCAAATCCCTCGTTAGCCATGGAATTTTGCCATGTGTTGTTTTCATGGACTAGCAAGATGCCCGTGCATTGCGGAACATCAAGATGCATTTTTACAAACTCCGCATGCATGCGGGGATAATTAATGTCCTCCTTTGCTAGTACCACGAGGAAAACACCATTAATATTGCATTGATTAGTGTTAGTGGCCTTGTATATCGCAAATTGTAATTTTGATAGTGGCCTTGTATATAAAAATGGAGGAGAAAGATGAGAGATAAGGTGAGGAGGAGTGGGGCGTGGTGGTGACCGGTGGTCGGTAGGCGGAGGCATGGGGATGGGCGGCGCATTATGTCTAGGTTTGTATCTCTCTCACACACACCACGTGGGTGGGGGCGTGCCAAGAAGAAGAGGTGCCGCCGCGGTGAGCGTACTCCGTCCCTTTCCCAACCACACCCGCGGGTGCGGTGGAGCTCATTTCTGTCTGAAAAAGGCAGCCCACGTGGTAATTTGGCGTGTCTTGGTTGTCCACTTGGTGGAGGGAGGATCGTCTACCACGGGTGAACAAAAAATTGCGACTTGATGCGTTATGTTAAATTAAAAAGAGGCAAACCATGTGGGGCCTACCTTAGAGGCAAGGCTCTATACCTGGAGTACTTTTGATGTGTCACATCAACTCATGAGCGAGGAGAAGCTTGCTTAGTCGTCGTCTCCCCATGCAGGTAGCGGTGGCTCGCGAGGATGAGGTGAAGCTTGCTAGCAGTACTACTACTACTACTACTCTTATGCGCGCCTTCACGCCCGCTCCCTCGCATGCCTTGTGTGGCTCATGACCGAGGAGAAAATTTTACTACTCCTCTGTTTACTCCTCGTCCCTACTACGTACTTTGGTTAGTACTCCCTCCATTTGCTTATACAAGGCCACTAAAAAAATACAATTTGCATCTATACAAGGCCACAAATAGTAATCGAGACAAAAGTTACTACTCCCTCCTTTCTAGTTTATGGCTCAATTTCAAAATCTCTCCAACCAAGGTAGGCGGTGAGTGGTCGAATCAATTTAAGTAGTTTGCACAAGTAATTAGTATGCTCATTTTCTCAAGAAGTTATGTTTACCGAGGCATTAATTAGAGCGAATGCAAGAATGACCACTAAATTTCCATGAACTTGTACATGCATTGGTTAGTTTCCTCTTGACCTTTGCTTGCGTCGGGTGATCTAACGCACCTCGAAATCCAACATGTAATGGTACTACCACTAGTATAGTAGAATTGAGACTTATCAAACGGAAAAAACGAATGTTTTTTAGATGAGCCCTATAAACCCTAGTGGGTACGTACTCCGTAAAAATAGATTTTTCCAAAACTAAGTCGCTCCCTTTCATGAATTTTGTAGTATACTCCTCCATCAACGTCCCCTTTCATGAATTACGTACTTCACATCGCCGACATGTGGGACATATAGCAACCAGGTCGGCGTGTCAAGCACCAAATAACGGTCAGAACAGCAGGGAGGCGCACCCACTCGTCTGACCCGTTAGTAGTAATGAGCAATGAGGCGTCAAATCACAATGTCGCACCTTCCTAGGCAGACGAAGCAACCATTATTTCCCACCGGTTCGCCATCATCTCAAACCACGTAGTATTGCTTCTGCCTCAAGAGGGACACGTGCATCGCCTTGGTACATCATGACACGTGGGACCGCATGACAGGCCATGCTCCCCCGCCGATCGCTCGGTAAAATCACCTCATTTTTACTATACTTCCTCCGTATCGGTTTACTACATGGCATGCACATCGTTCTAGGTTGAGAATTTAACTGGCTATATATGTGATGAACAATACTCTAGCCTTTTAAAAATGTATACTTTTATACGAGTAGTACTATCGATGGATTAAGCCATGGAGCAAAAATTGAAATTAAAAAAAGGTGGTACATATAGAGAGCGATCGTCACCAAATTATGTATATAGTACTATTAAAAAAGCTAGTAGGTGCTTAATTGAGGTGCTAAATTCTATTAAAGAAATACTACTAGTATGTACATACTAAAGAGTTAAAGTAACGAGAAGAAACATAACATAGTTCTCTGGGGCTCGGCACAACACACCCTCAAATTAAACTAAACACACCTGAAATTAAACTATGCAACTAATCCGGTGAACCTTTGCATTAGAAGTTTAGAACCACCATGAGCAAGCGACACGCCACCTTACTGGGTCCTCGTCCATGTCCTCGACTTAGTCCTTGTCCCTCTTCCTCTTGGCGATACTTCTTTGCTTGAACCGCACACTTGGCTGTTGCTCTTCATCCAACCCTTGTAGATATTGAAACAAAGGTAGCCATCCATTGCAGCGTAGTGGATGTGGTCTATATCTAGTACATTTAGCTGCCATGCATGGCGATGAAAGCGTGTAATGAGGTTTCTCCGGTTTACGATGCGAAGGATGAACCATGGCTCTGCCGGTCAACATTGAAGGCGATGAGAGGGCACTAGCGATTCTTACGGAGGTCGAAGGGTTGCCTACAATGAGGCCTATCCGACCAGGACTTCTTTGTCGTTCTTAAAGTCTCTGATGCGAATTTCACTGTTTTGTCCTTGAGGAAGTTCTTAAAATCCTGGCACTCAGCGTCGGCATGGCATATGTGGTAGACCAAGCAAGCGTTATGTCGCAAACACTGGATCACGGCGGGCTTCTTCCTCTCTTAGTCCTTTAGATCCTTCTCTTGTCCCGGGACTGTGGTGTACTCAACATCTAGCCCAGCGACCCACTCATCATCTGAGTTTTGAACATGTATGCGAGGCGAAAGGCATCCTTTCACGGTCGCGGAAGAGCGGGTGTAGATGACGTCGAACTCATCATTGGTGATGGTTCTAACCTTGTACTCACCGCCGATCATGGAATTTGGGGCGCGATGGATTTGGGAGGAGGTTAGGATTAGTGGAACTGCCGTAATGTGAATGGGCGGGGCGACTAGGAGGCGAACCGCCATAGTATTGAAGGGCGTCGCGGGGGCGAGTAGGAAGCGAACTGCCGGCGTCGAGCAGCGGGGTAGTGGCTTTCCATTCTCCCATGATCTGAGTTCGAGAGCCCTTTGATCTGAGATCGAGCGGTTGCATGGCGTGGTTGTAGACCTATGGGTGAATATCCTATCATGGAGGGTTATTCTGCAAATTTTCATCAACTTAGCATGCGACCATTTGATCTTAGATCCAAGGGCTGCCAGCAGCCCGTATCATGGTCGCGCCTACCACGACCGTCGCGTCGTTCGCGCGGTCGTGCCCTTGGAGATTTAACACGGTGCGTTAGGCTATCTGATGTTGGCATGTCATACATAGTCATCACTTAGTCACTCATACTACAACAAGGTTGGCTATAAGGTTGGCTATAAGTGTATTTTTTACTCCTCTCTATCTCTTTCTTTGTACTCCTCCGTCCCATAATATAAAACGTTTTTGACACAAGTGTAGTGCCAAAACATTCTTATATTATGGGACTGAAATACTAGTATTATTGCATTTGCCAAGGTGATCTCTTCCAATGAAATGGTGTTGCTAAGTTTGCTTCATTTAATTAGCTATAGACTCAAAATTGTCTTTTCACCTAGGTACAGCGCTTAGCACCATTTCTTCCTTGGGTCACCAAACTAGTCTCTTTCTTCTTAATTAACTTGCCACATCAGACTTTATGCCTATGTGGCAAGCTTAACTTACTGTAGGAGCAAGTAAAAGTAAGTAAAATAGTGCCCTTTACATGGCATTTTGCATATGTGGAGGAAAGAGAGGCAAGGAAAAAGTGGAGAAGTGAGAAATCATGCAGAGCCAGCCTCTACTACATGGTGGAGCATTGGGAGAGGCACACTGTATGGAGGTGGTCAGGAATCGGAGACTCACGCCGGTCGTGGCGCCGCAATTAAAATGATAATGGCAGAAGTCAAATCACGGGGCCCCACCTGTCCAGCGATAACTTCATTTGTCAAATCACTGACCGTACGTTTGCAGCAGCCTACTCCCTCGTCTTCTCGCGTCTCTGTCCGAACCGACTAAGTGGAACTACCCGCCTACCGCGCAGGAAAAGCCCGCCCTCGACTTTTAAATACAACTACATCCGCAAGAATCCAACGATATACTTTTTGTGATATAGTAACTCATATTTAGTTTGTCAAATGGATGACCTAGAACTACGTGCAGGCCCTATAAACCGAGGCGCCTAAAAATAAAAAAGCGAGGCGGAGAGGGTAGTTCAGCCGTATCTTTTAGATCAATATAGTCGGGATTCACCAAGGAGCAAAACCAAGTGGTAGGCTGCTCTGTCGTGTTGGCGTAACAACTCAAGCGAGGTCAGTCCATAAAAAGGCGACACACTTAACAAGACCCCTTTGGCTGACATGTGGCTCATCCACCATCTTGTTCCACGTGCGATGCACCAAATTATAGTTGAGCAGCGATTGGAATTGGAGGCACCCGGTCGTGGCGCTTGCGATGGTAGAAAATGGCGACGAGGGTCAAATCACAAAGCCCACCTTTCCGCATTAAGCTGAATGGACGAAGCAACCATCATTTCACTCTAGGGCGCAAGAGCATAATGAAAAGAAAACAATGATGCATGCGGCAGCTACCTAGGGCACCCTAGGGTGGGGTCTCCACTACATATCCTTTTTTTAAAAGCGCCTCCACTACAAAGGAGAAGTGCTTGTGTTTTGTGGTTTGTGGAGTGCGGCGGTAGGGTTTGTAGGAGTACTACGGCGTGCGGGGCCACGTCATAGTAAACGGGTTCGAGCCGACGCCTTAAATATGAAGGAAATATGCCCTAGAGGCAATAATAATGTTATTATTTATTTCCTTATATCATGATAAATGTTTATTATTCTTGCTAGAATTGTATTAACGGAAACATAATACATGTGTGAATACATAGACAAGCAGTGTCACTAGTATGCCTCTACTAGACTAGCTTGTTAATCAAAGATGGTTAAGTTTCCTAACCATAGACAAAGGAGTTGTCATTTGATTAACAAGGTCACATCATTAGTTGAATGATCTGATTGACATGACCCATTCCATTAGCTTAGCACCCGATCGTTTAGTATGTTGCTCTTTTATCCATGACTTATACATGTTCCTATAACTATGAGATTATGCAACTCACGTTTACGGAGGAACACTTTGGGTACTACCAAGCGTCTGGCGTGGCTGGGTGATTATAAAGGAGTACTACAGGTGTCTCCAAAGGCAGATGTTGGGTTGGCGTATTCGAGATTAGGATTTGTCACTCCAATTGTCGGAGAGGTATCTACGGGCCCTCTCGGTAATGCACATCACTATAAGCCTTGCAAGCAATGTAGCTAATGAGTTAATTCTGAATGATGCATTAAGGAGCAGTAAAGAGACTTGCGATAGTGAGATTGAACTAGGTATTGGATACCGATGATCGAATCTCGGGCAAGTAACATACCGATGACAAAGGGAACAACGTATGTTGTTATCACGGTTTGACCGATAAAGATCTTAAGTAGAATATGTAAAGACCAATATGGGCATCCAGGTTCCGCTATTGGTTATTGACCGAGAATAGTTCTAGGTCATGTCTACATAGTTCTCGAACTTCGTAGAGTCATGCGCTTAACGTTACGATGACAGTTTTATTATGAGTTTATGAGTTTTGATGTACCGAAGGAGTTGAGTCGGATGAGATCGGGGACATGACAAGGAGTCTCGAAATGGTCGAGGCGTAAAGATCGATATATTGGACGACTATATTCGGAGTTGGAAAGGTTCAGTGATTCGGGTATTTTTGGGAGTACGGAGAGTTACGGGAATTCGTATTGGGCCTCTTTGGGCCATACGGGAAAAGGAGAAAGGGCCAAAAGAGTGGCGCACCCTCCCCTTGGACTAGTCCGAATTGGATTAGGGAGGCGCACCTTCCTTCCTTCTCTTTTCTCTTCCCTTTCCTTCTCTCCTACTCCTACTACATGGAAGGGTTCCTAGTTGGACTAGGAAAGGGAATCCTACTCGGTGGGAGTAGGACTCCCCTAAGGCGCGCCATAGAGGGCGGCCTCCTCCTCCTCTCCTTTATATCACGGGGCAGGGGCACCCATGAGCCTAAGTTGATCTACGGATCGTTCCTTAGCCGTGTGTGGTGCCCCCCTCCACTATATTCCACCTCGGTCATATCGTCGCGGACACTTTGCTGGATCGGAGTCCGGGGATCGTCATCGAGCTGAACGTGTGCAGAACTCGGAGGTGCCGTACGTTCGGTGCTTGGATCGGTCGGATCGTGAAGGCGTCGACTACATCAACAGCGTTGTTATAGCGCTTCGCTTTCGGTCTCTGAGAGTGCGTAGACAACACTCTCCCTCTCGTTGCTATGCATCACCATGATCTTGCGTGTGCGTAGAATTTTTTTTGAAATTACTACGTTCCCCAACAAAATATGTGTGGGCCGCTTGGTTTTATGGGAACGAGGCAGCATTTGGGTTCGGGGACTAGTGGAGATATAATATGTACAAAAAATTGTGGACGTAGGTTCGACCGAAAGGCAATGATGAATGGGCCCTGCATTTTGATATACCCGGCGCCGCGTGAAATTTGCTACTCTACTCAAAACTAGTAAGGTACACATGTATTGGACGCATGAGATTTTGAAACCAAATTATGAATAAATACACACTATAGCATGTAAATCTTTGAGTCATATATGCATGATGTAGATGTTCGTTTAGTTCTTATAGTTCATCTCATTCAAAATCAATAAGTTTTATAAAAATGTTAAGATTCATGGGGTTGTGCATTGTACTCCCTCCGTTCCAAAATAGATGACCCAACTTTGCACTAACTTTGTACAAAGTTAGTGCAAAGTTGATCATCTATTCCAAACGGAAGAATAAATCATAAAGTAAAAAAAATGGCAATTCATTTAGAAAAAATAATCAATTATGATCTGAAGATTCTAGAACAAAGGAGAAGTGCTTGTGTTTTGTGGTTTGTGCATTATGCTTAAGTTCAACCATGGAGTCTTCTAAATCGTACATGTGGCGAGATCTGGTGGAATGTTGATGATATCCAGCGGCCGGTAGTGCTCGGATTTGCTGTCTCTGCCTTTGTCTGGTTAGCTTCATCCAGCGACCATCTTTCAAAGTTATTGGCACACTATATAGTTCTTGTGCCATAGTTGCATGTTTTGGAAAAAAGCTACTAGTGGGTTGTACTATCTATTTAGGAATAGAAGATGTATACATGGAAGTTATAGGGAAAGAGATGACATGGAGCATCTCAATTCCTATAGTAGAGATTGGAAAAGAGATGTCATTTGGTTCACATCATAGGAACTTTTCTATTGAATCTAGAGATGACATGTATCTCAATTCCTATGAGGAGGGATTAGAAAAGAGATGTAATTTGGTTCATATCATAGGAACTTTTCTATTGAATATCGCTAATGTTTATTTTCCTTTGAAATTAAGGGAGTATAGGAATCCATTCATATGAACCAAGTGGCTCTAAAGCTATAGAAATGATATCATGTTTATTTCCTTTGAAATGTGGAGTATATGTATATAATCCTATGAACCAATTGGCTCTAAAGGAAAAAATCCTATAAAAATCATACCATATAGAGTTCCTATGATATTCCTCGACACTAAAGGATGCTTGAAATTGATGCGGGTGATACGATGGTCTTTCTTTGTAGACTCCTCACCCATCTTTATAGTTACCTCTCGAAGATGAATGAAATGATATATACATGGTATTCTACATGTGCAATTTGGTACCACGAAGCTTCGGTAAAAGTTTGCGAGGTTTGAATTTTCAATAAAGCTATATACCTTTGCATTTGAACGGAGGAGCATCGGCAGTTGCTAACACTTACGTGGAAGATTTGTGTGTAGGAGGAGTGGCTGTTACATTAAATGACATGGCAAAGCCGGCACTATTGGATGCCGATCTAACGGTTCTTACGGTGTTCGTCGGGAAAAGGCTTGTGTCGAGCGTTTGTCGGATAATTATTTACGGACACATGCATTGCATTGATACATGCCCCCTCTCTCTCACGCTACGCACCCTCACAGTCACGACTCTCCCGAGTCCTCTCATGAGCTCATACGTCACACCTTTGTCTGTCTGCGGTGGGCGTCACGCACATATGTGCTCTTCACCCTACCCTCGAACTTCTAAAAACAAAAGGCAGCGCACATTTTATTTTAGCTCACACGTCACACACTTATACTATTACTCTTGCGGCGAGCGTTCTTTGGGCATAGTATATTGTACTCTCACGAAGAGAAGCGGTGCATGCGCACTAGTTCTCTCACACCCACTCATGGTACGCGTAGGAGCACATTTTTTGAAGCTGGTACAACAAAATCACTCCACTATATATAAAGAAGGAGCCTTAGCGCTTGCTTTACTAGGGTTCCTCTCGTTCACTCTCTCATACTCTCGGATCTAAGCAACACATAGGTGGCCACACTCTCTCTCAGCTCACGGCTGGTCACAAATCGGCGGACAACCTCGGCAAGGCAGGGGTGTAGGTGCATCGTTCGCGCTCTCGTCGGCGAGGAGGAGGCCGGCTGCCAGCGTCGATCGGCGGCCATGCCGTTCTCTCCGAAGGCGCCCGGCTAGGGAGGGCCTCCGACCCCTTCTTCCTCCTGCGGTATTGTGGCCAAGATCGGCCTCCGGCGCCATCTTTGCCACATGCCGGCGACCCTCGGTTTATATTCCTTGAAACCGGCCTTGCTCTACTACCCCAGCTCCTTCGTGTGGATCTTTTCTACTTACATCCGCTGTTCCAAAGCCACCTAGACTTCTACTATTATTAGAAGTAAAGCTAGTTCATCTGATTGACTCAAAGCGTTGGTTCAAATAGGGAATAAAGTGGGAAAGCTGTTCAATTAATCTAGGACTTGGTTCTTAGAGGAAGCAGGGAAAGTAGTAATATCATCCTTTGTTTAAATAACCATATTCGTATTTGCATAAACAGGGATGTCTGTCTCCATATCGTTTGGGATATACATTTCCGTGTTGTTTCTATCCACGCAATCAAAAGCACACACCTCGGTTTTAGTACAAGCTGCATAAAATGAGATGACTATCCCTCGTTGCCGTCGTCTAACCTCCCGTCTTCAAGGTATCCCTACATTGGTAGTAACTAAGGTAGAATGACCCACGCAATCTAAAAGAAGCTGATTAAATCGTTTTACTTCACGATTGCGGTCGAGGGACGGCAACAACTACATCCTAGTCCGGAATGCACTTTCTACGGTTCATCCATGGACCGAGGACTAGTAGCCTTGTTGCCTGCGGCGGTTTTTGGACAGGTCTTTGAGACAAGAGGCATTGTGGTCTGCTTATTTATGCAAATAGCGGTGCTTAAATTTAGTGGAGCGCACAAGCATTTCAGCTGGTCGATTACCTTTGCATGGTTCGATTCAGCATTCAGGTGAGACCACAATTATAATTGGTTATACGGAATGAGAGAACCTAACCTGGATGGTGGCAACAAGAAAAAACGAGTGAACTCCGGAAATTTAAGCATGCCGGGAGGCCTTTGCTCGAGAAGAAGCCTTGCTTGTTTTTCCTGATTTGTAAACCTTCTCACAACTTTGTCTTTTGTTGTGAACTAGTATATGTTTGTTATGTTCTATGAATCATTGAGATGTATAAAATTGCTTAACTTATGCTTTTCAAGTTTTTTATGAAGGCGAGTTTAATGTGATTGTTCCACATGGTATTTGGACTAAGCGTGTGAGCGTTTGGAATTTATTACATTGTGGCCTCAATTAACTGCATGAACCTTTGTAACAAGATACATAGTTGCTTATATGTCAGACAGATAGATTGTTGATTGTTAGCTGGTCGATAGCCTAGTGTTGAAGAGAGCTGAGCCAATGTGCGTGTTTTGCTGGCTGCTTACAAGTGGGGTAGCACCAATAGTGTTTACAAGTACTTATGTATCGTCGGTATACGGTTCTCGAGCAGTGCTCTATTTCATCAAAACACACCTTTGCTCGTATGATAAACCGTGACAACTTATGTCTTACCATGCCATATTCATGAAAAAACTAGTGAGGGCGCATCTGTTTCGGCAACAATTCGATGGTTCTCACATGATTCACGGGCACACAAAATTAGCAGCGGTTCCATAGGCAGTTCAAGCAGTACTAGCCCCGGAGGAGTCGATATGAGCAAGGTTAGGATAATTAGACACAATCAAACTACTATTAAACACTAGCGGGAAACTATTTCATGCCTTGATCTAATTTGGGCTGGACACAAGGCGGACCTTGCCATGAACATCATCGAGGGCGTCCGCGGCAGCTCAATCCTGCGAACCTTCATGAAGACAACCTTGTGGCCTTGCCACTGATAAACTTGTTTGTGGAGGCATGCCACGTCATATTCCTGCGTAAGCTTGACAAGAACAGTATGCCTCACAAACGAAGGATTAGCTTTGAACTTCTTGTGCTTCAGTACACCCTGGACAACACGCCTGACAACAGTGAGGTTGGGATACAACTCTTCATTGGTATAACCGCAAATGGCTTCCAGGATCCAACAGCCTAAGAACTCTGTTTTCCCAGTGTGTATATTCAGGTCGTCCGCCTCATAGCGAGTGACATGTACAACCACACAATCCTTGTCTGCATCAGGGCTCTAACTGAAATAGAAACAAATTCTGAATTACTTTTCAGTATAAGAAACACAAGTTATTTAAACCACTATGTATAGCATGGCATCGAAGCTAATAAAATTTTGCATTATTAATCACCACATACTTCCTTTTCTAAAAAAAATCACCACATACTTAGATGAAAAACCACAATCGAGATCGGCAAAGAAAATCACCTTGGGCAGCTCGGGCGGGGGACACATCCTCGAAGGGGAAAACTGCTCTGCGGTGCCACGAGGCTGTAACCTAAAGCAGGGCATTGACCGTCTCGATAGTGGCCGTGGCGTATCTGGGTCGGCTCGGTGGTTGCCTCCGTCTTCTTGGAGCTCTCTGTCTCATGGGGATCCGCCTCTCGCGTCTGCTCCAATATTGGCAGATCTTTGCTGGTTCTCCTTGGTCCATCATGAAGCCAGCGAATACTAGGAGACTCTTGAAAGGAAAACACAATCGCAATGACAATGAAACAAAAAAAGAGTGAGGATCGATTCTTGCTTTGCAATAGTTCTTTTTTCTACGAGCGAAAATATACCAACATCACGGATCCTCTTACCTTCCCTTCGTTCGGAGAGAAAACGTTGGCAGATGTGAGTGTTTCCTTTCTTGAAGGCGGTGAGGAGAAGGGATTCAGCGAAGAGTGAAATGATGGTTGCTTCGTCCGTCAAACTTAGGCTGCGGGGAGGTGGGGTTTTGTGATCTGACGGCTCGTTCTTTGCGGCGCTTCTGACCGGGGTGACTCTCTGTCGCATCTGCCTTCTAATTTGGTGGATGGCATTTGGGCCCTGTGCTGCATGGCCCGCATGTCGGTGAACAAAAGTATAACGACATTCGATGGGGAGGCGTTTCAATGACCTAGGAGGAGCGAGAAGCGGTAGAGTGTCTCTCTGTACTAGTAGTAATTGTTTTTACGGGTAGCTGTAGAGTGTCTCCTTTGTACTAGTAGTAATTGTTTCTCTGGGCCCAAGACAAAACAGCCCATCCACACTAGCAAATAGTAAAATCAATTCAAAAGCCCATATATTTCTTGAATGAGGCGCTACCCACACCAGCACACCCCCCAAAAAAACACAGGTGCTCTTCTTCCTCCTTGCTCCCACCCACCTCCGTCATTTCGCTCCCTCGTACCCCAAATTCCTCACCTCCTCCTCTGAAAACCCTGCTCCTCTTCTTCCTCCTCCTCTGAAAACCCCATCTCCCTTCTTCTTTGCTCGAACTACAACTAGGCTCATCATTCTTACGTTACTCTGCTCAAATCCATGAGCACGATGTAGCGCCCTCGAGAAAATGGGTGGTGACCCCGTGCCAAGAAGATGAGGCTCCCGCCAGCGGTGATGCTGTTGTAGATCCCTTTTGGCAGCCAGTAGGGGAGAAGCGGCCCGCCCACGGATCCCAGAACCCGTAGAATCTCGGGTGGACCGCATCAGCGATCTCCCGGACGCCATCCTTGGGAGATCATCTCGCTTCTCCCCACCAAGGATTGCTGCACCAAGTCCTCTCAATTATTTGGCGCCCTCTATGGCGCGCCGTGCCCATAATCTCATTGCCGTCAGCTATCTCTCTTCAATGATTTTGAAATCCCAGAGCCATCATCTCCTCCCACGGGGCTCCGTTCAAAGCCTCTGCATCCCGTCATGCTACGAGCAAGCATACCATGCCCTGCAGTGGGCCTTTGGCTGAAATCCCACAATTCACGAACTATAGCTGCTTGAGTTCTACTTTTCCCAAATCACATACCACATACGAGCGCCATGAACTTGTGCCCTTAGCACCGATGTCCATCTCGCGGTTTCGTCCTCTCTCTCCACTGCCACCTTTGCTGCATGCTACCTACAAACAATCTGGTACTAAACCTTGACTCCCATTTCTCAAGAAACTTTCACTTGTGCGGTTTCGTATATCGGAGCCTCATTGCAAAGCATCATCCCTCCGAGTTGCCTGTGTTGGAGTGCTTGGTGCTGTTTTCCTGATTAGAATCGGTTGTCTCCAAATAAAGTCGCCTAACCTTGTAAAATTGGAATTTCTTTTGACGGAAGGCAGCTCATTATCAAGATGCCCCTTCACTTCAAAGGTTGATCCTTGATTCTAGTTATTCACCGTTGCAAATAACCGTCCTCTCTGCGCCTAAACTGGAGACCTTGGGTGTAATGCATGATCTTTGTGCTCATTTCAATACGGTGTTTGGCTCCACAGTTCTTCAGGTACTTTATATTATCATCTACACTTGTAACCATAAGCCGCATTTTAAATTTCTGCGCATAATTTATATATCATCTTGGAGTACACATTTTGTACTAATATTATGTTCTATGCTCAATGAAGAGTTTCTCGATGGATGGCCTATCAATGGTGCTGGATTGTGTCAAGATCTTATATATCCAAATGAATAGTTTTGATCTGAACAAGATTATTGGCTTGCTGCAATGCTTTCCATGTCCGGAGAAGTTGTATATAAAGGTGATAATTTCACGCACATTGGAAGCCCGCATATAGTGTACTAGAAGTAACCGTTCAGCTGTTGGTCTTTCGACACTCTTCTTTTAGACCTTAACTGTTTTCAATCTTCATGTCTTTTTAGGCAACAGGGCCGGGGTAAGAAAGTTATAACCAATCGGTGGATTAAGTAAGCATCGGGATTTTCTCACTTCTCATGAGATTCGATTGAAGACAATAACGCTAGAGCGATATGTAGCCAACCGTGCAAACACAAGATTTGTCACATTCTTCCTCTTGAATGCGAGGTTACTATTGTCCATCGGGCTTAAGTTTATCAGCAGCATGGTTTTGACGGATGGGTATGTCGAAGAGCAAAAAAGGAGTTTCGGTGGGCAAAAGAGCTTACGAGCGTGTCGGTCTTCTATTTACAACATATTGTGGTCATAATCCGATAAATTTTATGACCGGGATGTTCATTCTATGGACTGACCGATCCATTTGTTGTATTTGCCAAAAGCAGTCTTTGGAGTTAGATGTTGTTGCCCTTTTCAATCTGTTTTTTGTAAACACGATGAACAATTAACCCTCGTGCTTTTGTATAGTTTGTAAGCTGGAGTTAGATGTTCTGCACTTTTCAACTCTGCTGTGACTGTCATATTTTCTTTGAACAAGGCAAATGGCTTGCCATTCGTTTAATTTAGAGTGAAATATTGTAACAAATCCCAACCAAGGAAATAACATCATTCTCTTGGCTGCTTGAGCTCCTTTGTGTCTGAAGCCAAGTGATTAGCCACCAGCACCCACAAACTTATTTGAACTAGCACATCAAATGGGTTGTAAATTTTCATAGGAAAGGCTGCATGACCGTGACAGATTTGGATTACGACATTTGGGACCAGCGAGAAATAACCTATCAAGGTGGTGTCGACTTACTAGCCAGTCAACAAACAATTCGCCTACCAGCCGTTGGATTGACATCCAACATCATCGTGTATCTTCTATCTCTTGTCTTCTTCTTCCTCCGGCCGCCCAAACCAAACCACCCGTCGGCTCCTTTGCTCCGCCTCCATGGCTGGTTGCGCCTCCGCCGCCCTACCGTCGTACCCTCCAACGTTGGCCAGTCCCTCCTCTATTCCCCCACCGTCCTGTTATTCTCTGGCGGCGTCATTTAACCACCGCGCCCGAACCATCAACCTCGTACTCCCCTCCGCTGCGGCTGGACGGCGCATCTTCAACGGCTCTGTGCGTTCCGTCCAAGGCCTCGCCATCGTCCTCCGCCTTGCGGCCTTGGTTCGCTAAATGCGTGCGTGGTGCGCCGCCCTCTTGCGTTATCGCGTCATCAACAAGCGAGAGGAACAAGGAGATATTATGCGTGGAAGGATGACGATGAGGACCCACCGGCGTCATGGCGATCGCAAGCAAGTGCCTCTATAGTACAAGCCCAAAAATATGGTTCCTTCTAATGGTTGGACATCACGGGGCTCACGTCATTGTCAACGTAGTCAATAAGCAGAGAATTACACTACGACGGTGACACGGGGACCCGACAAGTCACGCAGATTTTTTAGGAACAAGCGGTTGTTATTTATACTAGTTTTAGCGATGGATCGGGGTAACAACGGGGCTGTCTTGAGGCGATGGACCGTCTAGCCAGGTTTTATTTATGTTTACCACATCATGAGCCTAGTTGTGTTTTTTCTTGCTGAAAATGGCTAGCCAGTTCTATTTTTAAGAAATACCCAAACAAGGCCTACTTGCTTTATCGGCCTCTTTGGCTGCAAATCTTTCAAGGCGAGGAGAGTTTCATTGGTTTGCCCATAAATGGGGTGTACATTTTTAAAACACATCAAACCGGAATTAGTTTCAATTTTTTTCATTACAAGATCTTAAATTCCATTGATTTTTATCGTGGACAATTATTTGGATTTCATATTTATATAAATTATTTTTCAAAATAGTTTGAATGTGAATCGATATTTTGGATTAAAACAGTTGACCCTTTTGAAATATGCAAAATTTCACATACTTTTTAACCGTGGCCACAATATGGGGTGTAATGCTAACAAAAGAAGATGGGCTCCTAAAAAATCTCAAGAATTAGCAAATGGGCTGTACATTATTAGAAATAATGGCAGATGGATTGTATGCTGTTTTCCACAGATTTGAGGCTGACTTGTGTGCCTACTACAGGTTCTGGCGTATGCTTTCATAAAAAAAGGTTGGCCTTTGCATAGCATACATCAACTTAGTCAACCTACGAGGCGATATTTGTTGGATGTCCATCCAGCGGTTGTCGTCTTCTTCAATCTCTGCTCTTCATGCTCGGTCGCTCAAACAAGCGCCCGGTGGGACTGCTGCTCCCTCCACCCATGACCGGCTATCTTGTGCTTGAGCCTCTGCCTGACATACCCCCATCGCTGGCCTAGCCATCCCTCTACTCACCCACATGTTGTTATTCTCCGGCGGACGGCAGACGAACGATAAACCCTCGTACTCCTCATGAGAAACAAGCTGCCAGTATTCCCGGCTCGTGTCGTTCCTTCCTAGGCCTCGCCGTCGTCCACCGCCCTGGTGCTCTCGGCAGCCTGGTCAACATGGTCAATGAATGACATCCATCGGAAGTGGACTGTGCGTGGAGGCTGACAGCTGGGTCCACGACCGCCGCAAGGAAATGCCTCCTTATTACTGCAAAATAATGATTCCTCCACGATAGCTAGGACCCACAGGAAGGGCTTACGTATTTACGTGAAAAAGCGTTCCCCGGCTGTGGTCGGACACACCAACTATATCTTCTCACGCAAGGAAGTGCCTCCTTATTCGCCCAAAAATGAATACCCCACCTAGCTGGGACCCACCATATTGTTGGGCTGACTTGTGGGCCTACTAAGTTGGCAGGGGCGTGGGGCTTTGTCAACTTAGTCAATACTCGATGACCGTATGTTGTCCATCCAACGACCATAGTGCTTCTTCAACCTCTGGTCTTCTTGCTCCGGCCGCCCAAAGCGGCGCCGGTCGTGTGCCTTTGCTCCTGCCTCCGTGTCGGCTGTGCTACCTTGGAGGCCTCACCGCCCCTACTACTCCCACCACTAGCTGGCCATCCTCCACTCAACCACACCCCTGTTATTCTGCGGCGGCAGCCTCACACCACACCCGAACCGGTGAGCCTTCGTACTCCTCTCGGCGTGGGCATCCCTGCGCGTCTTCCCGGCTCCGCGTTGTCCCTTCCTAGGCCTCGTCGTCGTCCACTTTGCCATGGTGCTCTCGACGCGGCGTGGTCAATGTGGTCAGCGACCGGCTTCCATCGGAAGAAATCTTGTCGTGGAGAGGCGACAGTGGGTCCATGGCAGCCGCAAGGAAGTGCCTCCTTATTACGTGGAAAATAATTATTCCTTCACGACAGCGGGGACCCACGGATGGGCCACCAGTATTTTTTTGAAAAAATCATTTCCCCACACTGCTGGGACCCACGGATGGGCCACCGTATTTGAAAAATAACGTTCCCCATTGTCGGCTCGGACCCACCGGAAGTGCCTCCTTATTACATAAAAAAAATGAATACTCTCTAGGCTAGCTAGGACCCACCTTGGTGGGAGGCTGACTTAATGGGCCTACTAAGTTGGTGGGGATGAAGGGCGTTGTCAACTTTGTAAATATGAACGATTCTAGCTCTAGTGACCGTACGATGTCCACCCAACGGCCGTAGTGCTTCTTGAACCTCTGGTCTTCTTGCTCCGGCCGCCCAAAGCAGCGCCCGGTCGTGCCGCATGCTCCTGCCTCCGTGGCGGCTGTGCTGCCCTTGAGGCCTCACCGCCCTACTATTCCACCGCTGGCCAGGCCTGCGGCGGGCAACCTCACACATGGTCGAACCGGTGAACCCTCGTACTCCTCTTGGCGGGCTTCCTTTGCCGCGTCTTCCCGGCTCCGCGTTGTCCCTTTCCTAGGCCTCGTCGTGCGTCCACCGCCGTGGTGCTCTCATGGCGTGGTCAACATGGTCGAGAGCGACTTCCATCGGAAGAAATCTTTGTCGTGGAGAGGTGACAGGTGGGTCCACGGCCACAGCCAGTTTTTGTGATTTGCCAAGTAAGTCGCTTTATCGGGCCTGTTGGGCTGCAAATCTTTCAAGACAAGGAAAGCTTTCATTGGCTGGCGAAAATGGCCCATCGATAATGAGAAATGGGTTGTACATTTTAAAACACATCAAACCGGCAATTAGTTTCAAATATCTTTTTTCATTTCAAGATTTTAAATTACATTAATTTTTATCGTGGAGAATTTGTTGGATTTTATATTGATATACATTTATTTTTAAAATCAGTTTGAGCGTGAGTCGAAATTTCGGGATTAAAAACAGTTCGGACCGCACGAAATATGCAAAATTACGTATAATTTTTTAACCGTGGCCACAATACGGGCTGTAATGCTAACAAAAAGAATATGGGCTCAAAAAAACCTTAAGAATTAGCAAATGGGCTGTAAATTATTAGAAATAATGGCATATGGGTTGTATGCTGTTTTCCACATATTTGAGGCTTTCCTAAAAAAAGGTTGATGCACAAGCACTGACTATTGGATGTCCATCCAACGGCCGTCGTGCTTCTTCAATCTCTGCTCTTCCTGCTCCAGCCGCTCAAACAAGCGCCGGCGGGACTGCTTGCTCCATCCTCCCATGCGCGTTTGTCTGCTTTGTGCATGAGCCTCACCGCCCCCCGTACTCCCATCGCTGGCCTAGCCATCCCTCTACTCACCCACACTGCTTGTTATTCTCCGTGACGGACAGACGAACGGTAAACCCTCGTCGGTCGTACTCCCCTCTGCGTGGGAAACAAGCTGCCGAGTCTTCCACGCCTCCGTGTCGTCCCCTTCCTAGGCCTCGCCGTCGTCCACCACCGTGGTGCTCTCGTGTGGCGTGGTCAATGTGGTCAGCGACCGACTTCCAGCGGAAGAAATCTTTGTGCGTGGAGCGGCTGACGGCTGGGTCTGACCGCAGCAAGGAAGTGCCTCCTTATTACGCGCAAAATAATTATTCCTCCACACGGCGGGGACCACGGGACGGGCCACCGTATTTCGTGAAAAACGTTTCCCCCATTGCTGGGACCCACCAGCTACACCTTCGCGCGCAAAGAAGTGCGTCGGGCAAAAAAGCAACCGCCCCTAACTGCTGGGACCCACCAGCTACATCTTATACGCAAGGAAGTGCACGGTCGGGACCCACCTGGTGAGCGTGCGTGGCGTTGTCATTCGGTCGTGAAAGTGTATGTACATATATCTTTGGTGGATGTAGAAGCGGCGCATGTGTCGTAGTAGAGGCGCTGCGTAGCATGTACGTCGTCGTCTGGCGGCGGTGCAAGAAAAAAATCTGACCACATATGTGTACATCGGGCGGGGTCTCGAGCGCCTACTCGGCGCGCTCGTCTGGCGAGGCTCGTTGACATGGCTGGGTCGGAGCAGAATGCGTGGTCGTGTTCATCGGGAGGCTTGGGCAGAGCGGCGATGGAAGCGAGGCTGGCATACCGCCAGCGGAGAAGCGAACCTCCTATGTTGGAGCAGGGTCCGATTGATCGGGAGGGTGTGGCGAACCGCAAAAGCGGAGAAGCGGACCTCCTACGGTTGAAGCAGAGGTCTGTTGATCGGGGAGGTGTGGTATACCATAAAGCAGGCAAAGCAGACCTCCTACGGTCAAAGCAGGGGTCTGTTGATCGGGAGGGTGTGGCGTCCGCAAAAGCAGACAACGGACCTCCTACGGTTGAAATGGGGTCATGTTCATAGGGAGGGTGTGGCGTGCCGCAAGCAGGACTCCACGGGATCTTGTTCATCTCCACCGTCGACCTCCTCCGGCCTCCACGGGCTACCGTCGACCTCCTCCGGCCTCCACGGGCTCCTTTTCATCCAGCATCCACATGGCGCTACTCCACAGCTCTTGTTCAACCACCCCTCCACGGGCACCCTCCATCGTCTCTGTTCATCCAGCCCTCCACACCACGGGGTCTGTTCAACCACCCTCCACGGGCACCCCTCCACCGTCTCTGTTCATCCAGCCCTCCACCACACCGCAGGGTCATGTTCATCGAGCAACGCCACCGCTCCTTTGTTCATCGAACCCCCCATAGCGCTCACTTGTTCATCCAGGCGGCATCGATCGGCCTCGATTAGCAGCGATGAGAAGAATCGCTCGATCGGGTTGATTAACAGCCATCGATCGATCGCTCGGGTTCGATGCGCGTAACTGCGGTCAATCGCTCGGGTTGATTAGAGCCCAACGCCTCGCTTCGAGTTGATTAGTGCCAGCGCCTCACAGACACGCCCGCGTCTGATCACGAGAGAAAGCAGCATCCTCAGCCCCGACCTCCCACCGTGGCAGGAACTCCCGAAATTTTCCTCGCCCTCGCTTCTACCACGGTTTTTCCGTCATGGGCCCCAAAGAATGTCATGCAGCGCGTCTCCGGCCCCAGGGACGAAAAGCCCATTTTCTATCATGATTTTTTGTCATAGAAGTAGGAGCCCACCACATCTATGATGATACCGGGTTTTGTCACAATTATCATCATAGAAGTGTCATATGTATGACAAGAAAAAATTCGTTCGGCCCAAAATGTCAGGGATGTGTCTTTTTTTTGTAGTGAGGAGTGTTTAGTTCTTTAGTTAGAGACTCAATCTTCTCCTTATCATTGTCATTCGTTTTATCTTGATTAGCATGATTAATTGACGTTTCATCATAGTATTCATCACTAGAGTTGTCAACAAGTAAATCATCATCACCTAACAAGTCATCTTCATCACTATTGAAATCAACATACTCGGGGTGTGATACCTTTGGGCCTTTAGCCATGAAGCATCTTCCAAGTCCTTCATTTGGTGAATCAAATATGTCGTAGCAGTTGGTTGACACAAGTGCTAGACCGGCAACACCTTCATCTTGAGTATATTGGAGTTGAGTGATAACTTCTTCGGAGTGATTGTCGGTCGGGCGGATACCCATTCACCAACATGAGCTTGATGTCTTCGTTTTGTGTAGCTCCTTGATGACTTGTCCTTCCTTTCCGAATCCTTGCTTCTCGGGATGTTCTTCGTTCATAACGATCATCTCTACTCCATCTCTCTCTTGATGGTGATTCTTCTCTTCTACTTCTTCTTTTTGGAGACTCTTCTATTCTCTTGTAGGGTGTCGTACACTCATTGGAATAGTGTTGGGTCTTCCACAATTGTAACAATTTCGCTCTCGACTAGAAGATCTTTTGTCATTGTAGGACCTTGACTTGGAACTTCTCTCTTTGCTTCTACTCTTGTAGAACTTGTTTAAGTTCTTCACCATTAGGCTCAATTCTTCATTGAGGTTTGTTTCTCACTTGATGATGTGGGAGCTTCACATGAGGCTTTATAAGCACCACTTGACTTGTTATGGAGCTCCTCCTTATCCTTAAGTGACATCTCATGAGCAACAATTCTTCCAATGACTTCCGTTGGCTTGAGATCTTTGTAATTGGGCATCATTTGGATCAATGTGCATACGGTATCATATTTTTAGTCCAAAGCTCTTAGGATCTTCTTGATGATGAATTTGTCGGTCATCTCTTCACTTCCTAAGCGGTGATCTCATTTGTGATAAGACCAAGCCTAGAGTACATTTCAGCGATACCTTCACCATCCTTCATTTTGAACTTGTCAAGCTAACTTTGAAGCACATCCAACTTGGATTCTTGACGGAGTCGGTACCTTCGTGCATATCAATCAAAGTATCCCAAATTTCCTTTGCATTCTCAAGACAACTGATTTTGTTGAATTCTTTGGGGCACAATCCGTTGAAGAGGATATCACAATCTTGAGCATTGTATTGCAGCATCTTCAACTCTTCCGCGGTAGCCTCACGGTTCGGTTCTCTCCCATGAAAGAATTCACCTTGCAAGCCAATACACACAATAGCCCATACGGCGGGGTTATGTCGAAGAATATGCATTTTCATCTTATGCTTCCAACTAGCAAAATTAGTACCATCAAAGTATGGACCTCTCGGTGGTAATTTCCTCGCTAGGCATATACTCTCTAGGTTGTGAAACCAAGGCTATGACTACCAAAAGCTATGAAAATCAAAGCAAATGGAGACCAAAGCTCTGATACCACTTGTAGGATCGAAAGTATGTCTAGAGGGGGGGTGGTTAGACTACTTGACCAAATAAAAATCTAGCCTTTTCCCAATTTTAGTTCTTGGCAGATTTTTGCAACTTTGGACAAGTCAAGCAATCTTAACACAATTCAAGCAAGCATGCAAAGAGTATATGAGCAGCGGAAAGTAAAGCATGCAACTTGCAAGAATGTAAAGGGAAGGGTTTGGAGGATTCAAACGCAATAGGAGACATGGATGTTTTTGTCGTGGTTCTGATAGGTGGTGCGATCGTACATCACGTTGATGGATACTTCAACTGTGAAGGAGTAGCAGTTGCCTTGTGAGTCCACGGAGGGCTCCACCCACGAAGGGTCCACGAAGAAGCAACCTTGTCTATCCCACCATGGCCGTCGCCCACGTGGGACTTGCCTCACTAGCGGTAGATCTTCACGAAGTAAGGCGATCTCCTTGCCCTTACAAACTCCTTGGTTCAACTCCACAATCTTGTCGGAGGCCCCCAAGTGACACCTAGCAAATCTAGGAGACACCACTCTCCAAGAAGTAACAAATGGTGCATTAATGATGAACTCCTTGCTCTTGTGCTTCAAATGATAGTCTCCCCAACACTCAACTCTCTCTCACAGGATATGGATTTGGTGGAATGAAGATTTGAGTGGAAAGCAACTTGGGGAAGGCTAGAGATCAAGATTCATATGGTAGGAATGGAATATCTTGGCCTCAACACAAGTGTAGGTGGTTCTCTCTCAGAAATGGTAAGTTGGAAGTGTAGGTTCGTTCTGATGGCTCTCTCCACGAATGAAGAGCAGGTGGAGGGTTATATATAGCCTCCACACAAAATCTAACCATTACACACAACTTGCCAATCTCGGTGGGACCGGATTGATTTACTCGGTCGGACCGATTCAGCAAATCTAGTGATCGTTAGGATTTTCAGTGGGACCGACATGCAACTCGGTAGGACCGATATGGGGTTAGGGTTAGGGCATAACATAATCTCGGTGAGACCGATTACACAAACTCGGTGAGACCGATTTTGGTAATAAGCTAACGGAGAGTTGGTCGAATAAACTTCGGTGGAGTGCGATTAAGCTCATTTGGTGAGACCGAAATGTTACGAAGAAACAAAGAGTTTACATTGCAATCTCGGTGGGACCGATTGCTCATCTCGGTGAGACCCGAAGCGTTCTGAAGGAAAGCGAGAGATTACAATCCCATCTCGGTGAGACCGATTTGCCTAGGGTTTGTGGCGGTGGCTATGACATCCGAACTTCGGTGGCGCGGATAGAAAGAATCGGTGGGGCGAGTTTGACTTTTAGTTTAGGTCATATGTGGATGCGAGAAAGTAGTTGAGGGCTTTGGAGCATATCACTAAGAACTTTGAGCAAGAGCCTCATTAAGAAACACCTCATCCCTCCTTGATAGTATTGGCTTTTCCTATAGACTCAATGTGATCTTGGATCACTAAAATAGAAAATGTAGAGTCTTGAGCCAATCCTTTTGTCCTTAGCATTTGAGGGGTCCACTTTTCTCATTGATGCCATGCCAATCATTGAGCTTTCCTGAAATATGAATCTTGAAATAGCATTAGCTCAATGAGCTATATGTTGTTAGGAATTACCAAAACCACCTAGGGATAGTTGCACTTTCATCGATTACACATTTACGAGATCTACGCGAGTTCAACGGGAGATGTATCACGCTAAGGTTGATATCTATGATCGGCCGAACAACTCGACCCACGAGTTGCATACCTTTAGGGGTATTGGGTGGTATCGAGATGGCAGTACAAGAGGTTGCCTATGTTGCTATCACCAGCCTCGTAGAGAGCATCCACGCTTGGAGGCGGGTTGAATACTTCCATACCCACCAGTGGGGATGATACTAGGCGCTACAACTGCTGTGTGTACCCCTTACGTGAGCCGTCGGTGCGACCCTCGGTATATGGTTCGACACATTGAGGTTACGGATCGCCTTTATTCGACTTTGTTGTTGATGCATGCATGCGCTGCGCCCTCGACACTCTGTATGAATCGTCCAATAGGCACCTTGGCGGTTCTTCCTCCATTCATTACTTACCCTTGAGCGGAGATGCCACCAGTTCTTGTGTGGCCTGAGGTTAGTGGTGATACCCTGCTCGTGGACCTCTTCTTCCGCTGGAGAACAATTTGGTACACGAGCCGCCACGGCATGCAGCCTCCTTCCCTCGAGCATCGTCGTGCTTTCTTTCACCGACGGTTTGGCAGACTTTAGAGGTTTTCCCGGCGTTGGCGTAGCATATCGCTATGTCGGCGTTGTTGTATCCTTCCACCGTGTGCTGCGCGCCGCCCTAGTTGGTCTAGAACTTGAGAGTCTGGACTGGGGGTGTCCGGATAGCGAACTATCATCTTTGGCGGACTCCTAGACTATGAGGATACATGATTGAAGGCGTCGTCCGTGTCCGGATAGGACTTTCCTTGGCGTGGAAGGCAAGCTTGGCGATCTGATATATAGATTTCCTACCATTTATGGCGACTACGTGTAACCCTAACCCTATTCGGTGTCTATATAAACCGAAGGGTTTTAGTCGTAGGGCGAACAACAATCATACCATAGGCTAGCTTCTATGGTTTAGCCTCTCGATCTCGTGGTAGATCTACTCTTGTACTACCCATATCATCAATATTAATCAAGCGGGGTAGGGTATTACCTCCATCGAGAGGGCCCGAACCTGGTTAAAACATCGTGTCCCTTGTCTCTGTTACCATCCGCCTAGGCCTTGATTCGGGACCCCCTACCGAGATCCGCGGTTTTGACACCGACATTGGTGCTTTCATTGAGAGTTCCTACGTATGCCGTCACCTATAGGCCTGATGGCTCCTTCAATCATCAACAGCGGCGTAGTCCGGTGAGACTTTTCTCCCGGACAGATCTTAAATATTCGGTGGCTTTACCTGCGGGCAATTCACTTGGCCATCTGGAAGCAGAATCGAAAGCTTCGCCCCAGCCATCGAGGTCAGATTTGGGAGTTTGAACTACGGCCGACATCGCGGAGACTTGATCTTGACGAATTCGAGCCACGATAGCGTGCCGCCTTTGTCTCGATGGGCGCGATCTGGCTCTGCCGTCGAGCGATTGCCTGGAGGCCGCACCAGGCGTCGCTCCGACCCTTAGCTTCGGGCCGACTCCCCGATCGAGGGCGAGTGGTTGGACACGCCTCGGGGTTCACGATCTTCTGGCGATTGTGCGAACTCATCCCTGTCGCTGCGAAGACCGTGACTCCAAGGCGCGGACTCCTCTTCGGACTCCAGAACCCTCCAGCGCCCCGCCAATCGAATTCGATTGGGTGCGGTCTTGGAGTTCACTACCGCGGACATCTTTGGCCTTTTCGCCCTTTGGCGGCATCTGAATTCACTAAAGTCTCTCTCTTTATCGGAGAACCCTTGCTAGACTACGGTCGGGAAGGTTGGGATGCGAGACGACGAAGAAATTCAGCCCACCACCGCCCACTTTGTAGCCCTGCCGAAAGCTTAAGCAGCGTGCTCGATTTCGACTCCGAAGACATCGGCGGTATGGGCGGCGATGTAGGAACAACCATGAACCAGCACCTATAGGATCTTTGGACAACCACCTCATCCCATGATGTATACATGGTGGATACACCTAAAGGAAGTGGCGACAAGGAACAACGGGACACTCTGAAGGATAAATCCCTCGGCGGTCAAAGCAGACAGCGTAAGCGCCGCACCAAGTCCGCCTCGACAAAGGCCCAGCCATAGGCGGGGGCGAACCGGTGGACGGCGAACATGCTATCGAGCAACCGTCCGAACAGGACAACTTGGATAAACAACCCGTCCCAGCGAAGATAACGGTCCGGACGATCTCACGCGGACAAATTGTTGGAAGCGAAGAACCTCCACAAAGGCTCGTCGCCCTGCGCGTAGCCTGAAAAGCGAAGCGGAAGCTCAAAACAGCGGAAGATGCACTCGAGAATCAGATGGAGCAAAGTACTCAACACCGCAGAAAAATCTGGCTGACGATCGCCCGAACAAGAAACTACCAAAGAAAACTACTGCCCGAATTTGATGAGGAGGCCGTAGAAGCCCCACAATCAAAAAGCAAGAAAGGCCACCGGTCGGATGGGCGACCCACGACAACGAAAGCGGCAAATGGCGCGCGCACACAAGCCGATGCGCGATCCGCGCAAGATTCACATCAAAAGGATGGCGATTAGGTCCATCTATGGGCGAAAAGCAAGCTCTTCAAAGCAATGCAACCGCCAAATATCCGAACATCACGGCACACCCAAATATAGGGGTGCCACCCCATGTTTCACCGATGAGGTCTTTGGATCACAATTCCCAGCGGGAGTTCAAACCCGTAAACATAGAGGCATACGACGGAACAACAGACCACAGAGTGCGGATTGAGGATTACATCCTCCACATACACATGGCTAGAGGAGATGATCTCCCGCCATAAAATACTTACCCTCAAGCTCAAAGGGCCAGCCGACATTGGCTCAAAAGCCTCCTGAAAATACCATTGGAAGTTGGGAAGAGCTCGAGGATGCTTTTGGGCAAATTTTCAAGGGACTTATGTCCGTCCTCCGGATCTGGGACGATTTAAGTCATATAACTCAACAACCGGAGAGTCAGCCCATAAATTGCAGAACAGGTTCCTCACCTAAAGAACCAAATAGTCGTTGTCCGGATGCGAAGCCTTAGCAGCTTTCAAACACAGCGTCCAGAGAGCGAATGGCTCATGCCATGAGACACCTCGGCCATGAGAAAGCCGAGAACCATGGCTGCATTAACAAGCCTCTTGACCCGCTTTTGCGCGGGAGAGGATAGTTGGCTGGCAAGATCGATTACCAGCGACCCAAGTACATCGAAGCAAGGGATGGAAATGGAAAACCACGCGTAGCAAGGACCGGTAGCGGACAAAGGAAACAGCCGAAGAACCGCGGCGATGGCGCGGTTCGAAGCTCAGCAGAATCATAAGAAAATGACCCTCAAGGACAACAGCGAAGAGCTATCCAACCTAAACAAAATCTTGGACAAAATATGCCAAATCCACAGTACTCCGGAAGCACGCAAAACATACCCACGAGATTGTTGGGTCTTCAAGCAGATCCGGCAAACTCAATGCCGAACACAAGGGCTCGACACACCAGCGAGGGCGATACTTGAACCCCACAAGCAAAGCACAGGAAAACAAAGAATTTCCACAAAAAGTCAAAGCAGTGAACTCACTTCAAGTCACAAAAGGGAAAAGCAGGCGGAGCCCATAGAAACCACGCCGCATGGTCTATCGATGGAGCCCCCTAGCGATGGTTGTCAAAACCAATCACCTTGATCATCGGACTATTTCCGGAAGTATCCGGAGCGGGATGGACTGCCTTGATATTAGATCCTATAATCGACGGACTCCAATTTACACAAGTCCTAATGGATGAAGGTAGCGATCTAAACCTGCTATATCGAGGACACAATCGCAAAATGGGGATAGACCCAGCAAAATTAGCCATAGAAACACCTCCTTCAAAGGGGTAATGCGAGGCCTATATGCCCATTATGCGGGCTCCCTCTGCTAGAAGTTGTGTTCGGCTCATCACAACTTCCGCCCGAAAAGTTAACCTTCGAGATCGCCCCATTAAAGTAGCTATCAAGCACTCTTTGGGCGTGAAGCTTCGCCCGCTTTAAGCAATACCGCATTATGCATCTCTTACACTTAAAATGCCGGTCCGCATGGCATCATCTCATTAAAATGGATTATTAAGTGTTACTCGAGCACGGAAGACAGCGAGACTGCCTTGACATCCCCAAACCAATCCGGCCCGCTAACAAAGCACTGAATAGGTCATTGAACCCGGACACGGCTAGGCGAGTTAAAGGCGCCTACTAGCGGCATACCCCGTACAAGGGCTGCGCATGTACAACAAGAGACAATAAAGCTCAATTTTATTCACTTTTTGAACCGTACTCTGTTTATTTAATATAAAGTACATTTTACGCACGATCCTTTTTTATTTTCAACTAAGTTCCTCTCTTTTACGGAGATGAACAACGTGCTACACCCGTCGAGGATCACGGCTGCGAGAACCAGTGCCTTGAGGCGTGCGATGAGGACCGTTGCAAGATTCTTTTGATTAAGACCATCGTAAACCTTTTTTACTGTCTCTTGTTGATATACATCCACGGTTTCTAGCTATAACCGAGAGAGGAGGTGGCGTTTTGGCATCGGCCGCACCGAATTTTGCCGTGCACAGGACACGGGGCTTAGGGCACTAATTCTGCCCGTTTTATAAAAGACAGAATACCTTAGGGAGTGTTGGCGTCTCGAGTTAGGCCTTATATGCATCAGCTCGAATCATGTCTTTGGTCAAATGTTGGGTTTTTGCGGCTCCATGTTTTGGTACCTTACGTTCCGTTATATCGGCTAAGGTAATGTTGGGAGAACTAACTGCGATTGTGCCCGGTTGAGCTGGGTTGAGCACCTCGGTGGAAAGCTAAAAGCTGTTGTCATGATATAGCGTGAGACTGGTCAACCAACTTTCGATGACCCACGGAATGTTTAGAATTCCCCGCATTGGCGAAGGACCGTTTCGGTCGAGGCACTCTGGCCCAATTGGGAGGCCGGGTGCCCCTAGGGGCTATATAGTAGCCCCCACCATCAAACTCCTATGGCTAAGTGAAAGTGATAAAGCATTATAGTCCGGTTGCCAAGTTTGCTACGCTATCACCTCCTTCACGAGGACCAAGGCGTTGGATTAAGTGTGAAAATGTGCCTTTTTGCAAACACCCCGCACTATGTGCGTGGAGGGCTGAAGCGAAGCTGCCATCTTTAGGGTTATATACACATATACATCAAGCGGCCGCCTGGAGGCTTTTAATACTTGAGCACAAGTATAAAAGCTCTTATATTGAAGCGTTGTTTTCACAAATCATACATGTCATTTAAACATAATATCCTTGAACACTGCGTCTCTATTAAGCAGCGCCTGCGGAACTTCCTCAAAATAGTGCTGGCGGTACTACAAACCTGTCCGAATCTTGGGATGCAACGTTGGTGGCCTTCATCTCCGCCCGGTATGTCTTGACACGGGCAAGAGCCATCCGTGCCCTCTATGCATATTCACGCTTCATTGCATCGATATGCGGCACCACACCAAGAGCTGTTGCATCAAGCCAAAATAACTCTTGACTTGGGGCTTTTACGGCCACAAATAGTCACGACAGCCTTCATGGCAAAGTCCGGACAACCTATTCAGCTCAGCCCATTCGGCCAAGCGATCGGTTAGCGAAAGTGGATGCTCGGACTATGGGCTGCGACCAAAAAGCTCTTCCATTCCGTGATCCTTTTGACCTCGGAAGTGTTCGGCCGCTTCTGCGGCACTTTTCGCCAAGTCTAGATAAGCATCCTCCGCACCCAGATGGTCCAATTGAGCATACTTAGGATCAGTGAATTTCTTCCGCGCGGGAAAGGCTTTCCGGCCGCAATATCTTGACTGGCGTAGCTCCTCCTTCATAGCTCTCATCGAGGCAGTATCCTTAGCCTTGGTGGTGGCCTTTTCCAGGTCCTCTTGTTTCGCTCGATCTTCTTCTTCAAGAAGCTACGCTTAGCGGTCGATAGCATTCTTCAATTTCACGGCCATTTTATTCTTTCTTCTTTGGCGTTGAGCAGCCTATTAAACTTTTAGCTCTGCGGCCGCCTTTAAAGCAACCGCATCACTTTACGGCTTGCTCCTTGGCTCGGGTGAGCTCCATGAAGGCTCTCCATAATGAGCGGCACCATCTGCATTAATCATACGTTGTAAGACAGGTGTAACACCCGGATGTAACTTTCCATATTTGTAACTCCAACTCTTGCCATTTTCGGCATTGTGATATGATATTCCCTCCGTGGTTGGGTTTTTGTCTTTCGTTTTGCATTTTCATGTCATGCATCTCATATCATGTCATCATGTGCATCTTATTTGCATACGTGTTAGTCTCATGCATCGAGCATTTTCCCGTTGTCCGTTTTGCAATCCGGCACTCCTATGTCCCCAGTCCCCTTTTACATTTTCCGTGGCGGGTACTAAACTTTCTCGGAATGGACGAGGTTTGTCAAGTGGCCTTGGTACACCACGGTGAACCACTGTCAAGTTTGAGTCATTTGGTGCTCGTTTGATACTCAGCCCATTAAAGAATTTCCCCCTTTTTGGGGGGTTTTTTTTTGGGTTTAAAAAATTTTTCCCCTTTTGGGGGTTTTTTTTAAAAGGAATTTTTTTAAAAAATTTTTTAAAAAAATTTTTTTTTTTTAAAAATTTTTAAATCCCCCCTTTGGGGGGGTTTTTTTTAAAAAAATTTTTTTTTTCCCTTTTGGGGGTTTAATTTTTTTTTTTTTCCCCCTTTTTTCCCGGTTTTTTTTTTTCCCTTTTTAAAAAATTTTAAATTTTTCCCAAATTTTTTAATTTTAAAAAGGTTTAAATTTGGTTTTTTGGGGGTTTTTGGGAACCCTTTTTTGGGGGTTTGATTTTTTTTTTTTTTTTTGGGTTTAATTTTTTTTTTTGGGAAACCAAAAAAAAGTTCCCCGGGGTTTTTTTTTTTTTTTTTTAATTTTTTTTTCCCAGGGGGTTTTTCCAAAGGGGGGAAAAATTTAAAATTTTTTTTTAAAAAAAAATTTTCCCCCAAAAAAAAAAACCCTTTTTTGGGGGGTTTTAAAATTTAAAAAAAATTTTTTTTTTTAAAAAAAAAGGGTTTTTTTGGGGGGGGTTTTTTTTAAACCTTTTTTTTAAATTTTATGGGGAAAAAAAAGGGTTTTTTTCCCCCGGGGGGGGTTTTTTTTTTTTTTTTTTTAAAAAAAATTTCCCCGGGGTTTTTTTTTTTAAAAATTTGGGTTTAATTTCCAAAATTTTTTTTTTTGGTTTTTTTTTTTTTAAAAAAATTTCCAATTTTTTGGGTTTTTTAAAATTTAAAAAAAAATTTTTGCCCCCCTTTTTTTTTTTTTTAAAAAAAATTTTTAAATTTAAAAAAAAAAAATTTCCCAAAAAAAAAATTTTTTTTGGGCCCCGGAGGTCCTTTTGGGGGGAAAGCCAAAAAACCCCCCCAAACCCCTTTTTAAACCCAAAAAGGGTTTTTTTTCGGGGGCCCCCCCCGGGGTTTTTCCCCCCCCCCTGGGGTTTTTCCCCCCCCCCCCCCCCTTTTTTCCCCCCCTTTTTTTTTTTCCGGCCCCCCCCCCCCCCCCCCCCGGGGTTTTTCCCCCCCGGGCCCCCCCCCCCCTTTGGGAAAGGGGGGGCCCCCCCTTTTTCCCCCCCTTTTTGGGGGGAAAAATTTTTGGGGGGGGAACCCCCCCCCCCCCCCGGGGGCCCCCCTTTTTCCCGGGGGCCCCTTTTTGTCAAAAAAACCCCCGGGGGGAAAAACCCTTTTTTGGGGGTTTTTTTTTGGGGGGGGGGGGGGGAAACCCAAAAGGGGGGAAAAAAAAAAAAGGGGGGGGGTTTCATTTTTAAAAAAAAAAAAAAATTTTTTGGTTCCCTTTTAAGGGGAAAGGGGTTTTTGGGCCCATTTTAATTTTAAAAAAAAAATTTTTTTTTTGGGGGGAAACCCCAAAATTTTTTTTGGGAACAAATTTTTATTTTAAATTTTTTTTTTTTTTTAATTGGAAATTAAAAAAAACCCCCAAAAAACCAAATTTTTTTTTTTTTTTTAAAAAAAAAAATTTAAAATTTTTAAAAAAAAAAGGGGTTTTTTTAAGGCCCTTTTTTTTTAAACCGGGGGGGGTTTTTTTTTTTTCCCCAAAAAAAGGGGTTGGGCCCATTTTAAAACCAAAAAAAAGGGCTTTTTTTTTTTTTTTTTTTTTTTTGGTGGAAAAAAAATTTTTTTTTTTTTTTTTTCCAAAATTTTGGGGAATTTTAAAATTTTGGTTTTTGGGGCCCCCAAAAAAAATTTAAACCCCTTTTTTAAAACCTGGAAAATTTTTTTCCCCCCCCCCCCCCCGGGGGGCCCCCCAAAAAAAAAATTTTTGGGGGGGGTTTTTTTTTCCCTTTTCCCCCCAAAAAAATTTTTTTGGGTTTTAAAAAGGGGCCCCTTTCCTTTTCCCCCCTTTTCCCAAAAAAAAGGGGTGGGGGAAATTTTTTGGGGGGGGGGGTTTTTTTTTTTGCCTTTCCCCTTTTGTCCCCCCAAGGGTGTAATGCTTAACAAAAGAAGATGGGCTCTAAAATCTCAAAATTAGCAAATGGGCTGTACATTAATAGAAATAATGGCGGATGGATTGTATGCTGTTTTCCACAGGTTGAGGCTGACTTGTGTGCCTACTACAGGGTTCTAGCGTATGCTTTCATAAAAAAAAGGTTGGCCTTTTACATAGCATACATCAACAAGTCAACACCGAGAGCGTATTTGTTGGATGTCCATCCAACGGTTGTCGTCTTCTTCAATCTCTGCTCTTCATGCTCGGTCGCTCAAACAAGCGCCCGATTGGACTACCTGCTCCCTCCACCCTTGACGGCTATCTTTGGCAGCGAGCCTCTTGACTAGACATACCCCCATCGCTGGCCTAGCCATCCCTCTACTCACCCACACATGTTGTTATTCTCCGGCGACGGCAGAACGAACGGTAAACCCTCGTACTCCTCCGCTGAGAAACAAGCCGCAGTATTCCCGGCTGTGTCGTTCCCCTTCCTAGAGCCTGCCCGTCGTCCACCCATACTGGTGCTCTCGGCGCAGCCTGGTCAACATGGTCAATGAATGACATCCATCGGAGTGGACAGCATCGTGGAGAGGCTGACAGCTGGGTCCCACGACCGCCGCGAAAATGCCTCCTTATTACTACGCAAAATAATGATTCCTCCACACGATAGCTAGGACCCACAGGAAGGGCTTACGTATTTAGGTGAAACGTTCCCCGGTGACAGGTCGGACACACCAACTATATCTCTCTCCGCAGAGAAGTGCCTCCTTATTCGCCCAAAAAATGAATACCCCTGCTAGTGGGACCCACCATATTGTTGGGCTGACTTGTGGGCCTACTAAGTTGGCAGGGGCGTGAGGGCTTTGTCAAGCAAGTCAATACTCGATGGACGTGTGTTGTCCATCCACGACCATAGTGCTTCTTCAACCTCTGGTCTTCTTGCTCCGGCCGCCCAAAAGCGGCGCCCGTCGTCGCCGCCTGCTCACTGCCTCCGTCGTCCAGGTGCTACAGCGGAGGCCTCCACCCCCATACTACTCCCACCACTAGCTGAGGCCATCCTCCACTCAACCACACCCCTGTTATTCTGCGTGGCGCAGCCTCACACCACCGAACAGGTGAGCGCTCGTCCTCCTCTCCGCGTGGGCATCCAGCGCGCGTCTTCCCAGGCTCAGCGTTGTCCCCTTCCCTGGGCCTCGTCGTGCGTCCACTGCCATGGTGCTCTCGGCACGCAGCGTGGTCAATGTAGTCAGACCACGAAGCTTCCATCGAAGAAGTCTTGTCGTGGAAGGTGACAGGTGGGTCCATAGCAGCGCATGAGAGTACCTCCTTATTACGTGGAAAATAATTATTCCTTCACTGACAATGAGGGACCCACGGATGGGCCACAGTATTTTGCGAAAAAATCATTTCCCACTGACTCTTGGGACCCACCGGATGGGCCACCGTATTCCTTGAAAAATAACGTTCCCCCAGCCGGCTCGGACCCACGGAAGTGCCTCCTTATTACCGCAAAAAAATGAATACTCTCTAGGCTAGCTAGGACCCACCTTGGTGAGAGGCTGACTTGTGGGCCTACTAAGTTGGCGAGGATGAAGGCGTTGTCAACTTTGTAAATATGAGCGATTCTAGCTCTAGTGACCGTCTGATGTCCACCCAGCGGCCGTAGTGCTTCTTGAACCTCTGGTCTTCTTGCTCCGGCCGCCATGGCAGCCTTGTCAATTAGCGCATGCATACTCACCTCCCGTGGCGGCTGTGCTGCCCTTGAGCCTCACGCCCCTACTATTCCCGCTGGCCGGGGCCCCTGCAGCGGCCACCTCACACCTGGTCGAACCAGTGAACCCTCGTACTCCTCTTCGGCTTCCATGCCGCTTCCCAGCTCCGTTGTCCCTTTCCTAGGCCTGGTCGTGCGTCCCACCACGCCGTGGTGCTCTCGTGGCGGCGTGGTCAGCATGGTCGAGGCGACTTCCATCGGAAGAGTCTGTGTCGTGGAGGGCTGACAGCTGGGTCCACGGCCTGAGCCAGTTTTGTGATTTGCCAAGTAAAATCGCTTTGTCGAGGCCTGTTGGGCTGCAAATCTTTCAAGACAAGGAAAGCTTTCATTAGGCTGGCAGAAAATAGCCCATCGATGTGAGAAATGGGTTGTACATTTTTAAACACATCAAACAGGCAATTAGTTTCAAATATCTTTTTTCATTTCAAGATTTTAAATTACATTAATTTTTATCGCGTGGAGAATTTGTTGGATTTTATATTGATATACATTTATTTTTAAAATCAGTTTGAGCATTGAGTCGAAATTCGGGATTAAAAACAGTTAGGACCCTACGAAATATGCAAAATTGCGTATAATTTTTAGTACCGTGGCCACAATATGAAATGCTAATGCTAACAAAAGAATATGGGCTCAAAAAACCTTAGAATTAGCAAATGGGCTGTAAATTATTAGAAATAATGGCATATGGGTTGTATGCTGTTTTCCACATATTTGAGGCTTTCCTAAAAGGTTGATGCACAAAGCTTGACTATTGGATGTCCATCCAACGGCCGTCGTGCTTCTTCAATCTCTGCTCTTCTGCTCAGCCGCTCAAACAAGCGCCAGTAGGACTGTGCTCCATCCTCCCATGGCGGGTGTGTGCTGCTGTGAGCCTCACCGCCGCCGTACTCCCATCGCTGGCCTAGCCATCCCTCTACTCACCCACACTGCGTTATTCTCCGGCGTGACGCCAGACCAATAAACCCTCGTCTGATCGTTACTCCCCTCTGCGTGGAAACAAGCCGGAGTCTTCCTGCCTCCGTGTCGTCCCCTTCCTAGGCCTGCGCCGTCGTCCACCCCGTGGTGCTCTCGTGTGGCGTGGTCGATGTGGTCAACGACCGACTTCCAGGAAGAGTCTTTGTCGCGTGGAGGCGGCGACGGCAAAGCTGGGTCTGACGCTTGACAAGGAAGTGCCTCCTTATTACGGCGCAAAATAATTATTCCTCCACTGACGGCGGGGACCCACGGACGGGCCACGTATTTAATTGAAAAAGCGTTTCCCCACATTGCTGGGACCCACCAGCTACACCTTCGCGCATACGAAAAGAAGTGCGTCCGAGCAACGCAGCCGCCCCTAACTGCTGGGACCCACCAGCTACATCTTCGCCGCAAGGAAGTGCACGACGGTCGGGACCCACCTGGTCGAAGCGTCGTGGCGTTGTCATTCTGGTGGTGAAAGTGTGTGTACATATATCTTTGGTGGATGTAGAGCGGCGCGTAATGTCGTAGTAGAGGCGCACCGTAGCATGTACCGTCGTGCTGGCCGGTGCAAGAAAAATCTGACCACATATGTGTACATCTGGGCGGTCTCGAGCGCTACTCGGCGCGCTCTCGTCTGGCGAGGCTCGTTGACATGGCTGGGTCGGGAGCAGAATGCGTGGTCGTGTTCGCCGGGGAGGCTTGGGCAGAACGGCGATGGACGAGGCACTGGCATACCGCCCAGCGGAGAAGCGAACCTCCTATGTTGGAGCAGGGTCCAGTTGATCGGGAGGGTGTGGCGAACCGCAAAGCGGAGAAGCGGACCTCCTACGGTTGAAAGCAGGGGTCTGTTGATCGGGAGGTGTGGTATACCGCCAAAGCAGGCGAAACAGACCTCTACGGTCCAGCAGAGGTCTGTTGATCGGGGAGGGGTGGCGTGCCATAAAGCAGACGAAGCGGACCTCCTCGGTTGAAATAGGGGTCATGTTCATAGGGAGGGTGTGGCGTGCACGCAAGCAGGACTCCACGGGATCTGTATTCATCTCCACCGTCGACCTCCTCCGGCCTCCACGGGCTACCGTCGACCTCCTCCGGCCTCCACGGGCTCCTTTTCATCCAGCATCCACATGCGCTTCTCCACGGCTCTGTTCAACCACCCCTCCACGGGCACCCCTCCATCGTCTACTGTTCATCAGCCCTCCACACCACGGGGTCTGTTCAACCACCCTCCACGGGCACCCCTCCACCGTCTCTGTTCATCCACCCTCCACCACACCACGGGGGTCATGTTCATCGAGCAGCGCCACGCTCACTGTTCATCGAACCCCCATAGCGCTCTTTATTCATCCCCGGCAGCATCGATCGGCCTCGATTAGCAGCGATAGAGAAGAATCGCTCGATCGGGTTCGATTAACAGCCATCGATCGATCGCTCGGGTTCGATAGCAGCGTAACTGCGGTTGTCGCTCGGAGTTGATTAGAGCCCAACGCCTCGCTTCGAGTTCGATTAGTGCCAGCGCCTCACGGACACGCCCGTCTGATACGAGCAGCGCATCCTCAGCCCCGACCTCCCACCGTGGCAAGGAACTCCCGAAATTTTCCTCGCCCTCGCTTCTACCACGGTTTTTCCGTCATGGGCCCCAAAGAATGTCATGCAGCCGCGTCTCCGGCCCGCCGGAAAAGCCCATTTTCTATCATGATTTTTGTCATAGAAGTAGGAGCCCACCACATCTATGATGATACGGGTTTTGTCACAATTATCATCATAGAAGTGTCATATGTATGACAAGAAAAATTCGTTGACCCAAAATGTCGGGGATGTGTCTTTTTTTTGTAGTGAGGAGTGTTTAGTTCTTTAGTTAGAGACTCAATCTTCTCCTTATCATTGTCATTCGTTTTATCTTGATTAGCATGATTAATTGGCGTTTCATCATAGTATTCATCACTAGAGTTGTCAACAAGTAAATCATCATCACCTAACAAGTCATCTTCATCACTATTGAAATCAACATACTAAGGTGTGATACCTTTGGGCCTTTAGCCATGAAGCATCTTCAAGTCCTTCATTTGGTGAATCAAATATGTCGTAGCGAGTTGGTTGACACAAGTGCTAGACCGGTAACACCTTCATCTTGAGTATATTCGGAGTTGAGTGATAACTTCTTTCGGAGTGATTAGCCGGGTCGGAGCGGATACCCATTCACCAACATGAGCTTGATGTCTTCGTTTTGTGTAGCTCCTTGATGACTTGTCCTTCCTTTCGAATCCTTGCTTCTCGGGATGTTCTTCGTTCATAACGATCATCTCTACTCCATCTCTCTCTTGATGGTGATTCTTCTCTTCTACTTCTTCTTTTTGGAGACTCTTCTATTCTCTTGTAGGGTGTCGTACACTCATTGGAATAGTGTTGGTCTTCCACAATTGTAGCAATTTCGCTCTCGACTAGAAGATCTTTTGTCATTGTAGGACCTTGACTTGGAACTTCTCTCTTTGCTTCTACTCTTGTAGAACTTGTTTAAGTTCTTCACCATTAGGCTCAATTCTTCATTGAGGGTTTGTTTCTCACTTGATGATGTGGGAGCTTCACATGAGGCTTTGTAGCACCACTTGACTTGTTATGGAGCTCCTCCTTATCCTTAGTGACATCTCATGAGCAACAATTCTTCCAATGACTTCCGTTGGCTTGAGATCTTTGTAATTGGGCATCATTTGGATCAATGTGCATCGGTATCATATTTTTAGTCCAAAGCTCTTAGGATCTTCTTGATGATGAATTTGTCGGTCATCTCTTCACTTCCTAAGCCGGTGATCTCATTTGTGATAAGACCAAGCCTAGAGTACATTTCAGCGATACCTTCACCATCCTTCATTTTGAACTTGTCAAGCTAACTTTGAAGCATCCAACTTGGATTCTTGGCGAGTCGGTACCTTCGTGCATATCAATCAAAGTATCCCAAATTTCCTTTGCATTCTCAAGACAACTGATTTTGTTGAATTCTTTGGGCACAATCCGTTGAAGAGGATATCACAATCTTGAGCATTGTATTGCAGCATCTTCAACTCTTCAGCGGTAGCCTCACGGTTCGGTTTCTCTCCATGAAAGAATTCACCTTGCAAGCCAATACACACAATAGCCCATACTGGCGGGGTTATGTCGAAGAATATGCATTTTCATCTTATGCTTCCAACTAGCAAAATTAGTACCATCAAAGTATGGACCTCTCGATTGGTAATTTCCCTCGCTAGGCATACATACTCTCTAGGTTGTGAAACCAAGGCTATGACTACCAAAGCTATGAAAATCAAAGCAAATGGAGACCAAAGCTCTGATACCACTTGTAGGATCGAAGAAGTATGTCTAGAGGGGTGGTTAGACTACTTGACCAAATAAAAATCTAGCCTTTTCCCAATTTTAGTTCTTGGCAGATTTTTGCAACTTTGGACAAGTCAAGCAATCTTAACACAATTCAAGCAAGCATGCAAAGAGTATATGAGCAGCGGAAAGTAAAGCATGCAACTTGCAAGAATGTAAAGGGAAGGGTTTGGAGGATTCAAGCACAATAGGAGACATGGATGTTTTTGTCGTGGTTACGATGGGTGGTGCGATCGTACATCCACGTTGATGGATACTTCAACCTGTGAAGGAGTGCTTGCTGCCTGTGAGTCCACGGAGGCTCCACCCACGAAGGGTCCACGAAGAAGCAACCTTGTCTATCCCACCATGGCCGTCGCCCCGTGGGACTTGCCTCACTAGCGGTAGATCTTCACGAAGTAAGCGATCTCCTTGCCCTTACAAACTCCTTGGTTCAACTCCACAATCTTGTCGGAGGCCCCAAGTGACACCTAGCAAATCTAGGAGACACCACTCTCAAGAAGTAACAAATGGTGCATTAATGATGAACTCCTTGCTCTTGTGCTTCAAATGATAGTCTCCCCAACACTCAACTCTCTCTCACAGGATATGGATTTGGTGGAATGAAGATTTGAGTGGAAAGCAACAGGGAAGGCTAGAGATCAAGATTCATATGGTAGGAATGGAATATCTTGGCCTCAACACAAGTGTAGGTGGTTCTCTCTTAGAAATGGTAAGTTGGAAGTGTAGGTTAGATTCGATGGCTCTCTCCACGAATGAAGAGCAGGTGGAGGGTTATATATAGCCTCCACACAAAATCTAACCGTTACACACAACTTGCCAATCTCGGTGGGACGGATTGATTTACTCGGTCGGACCGATTCAGCAAATCTAGTGATCGTTAGGATTTTCAATTGGGACCGACATGCAACTCGGTAGGACCGATATGGTTAGGGTTAGGGCATAACATAATCTCGGTGAGACCGATTACACAAACTTCGGTGAGACCGATTTTGGTAATAAGCTAACAGAGAGTTGGTCGAGATAAACTTCGGTGGGTCCGATTAAGCTCATTTGGTGAGACGAAATGTTACGAAGGAAACAAAGAGTTTACATTGCAATCTCGGTGGGACGATTGCTCATCTCGGTGAGACGAAGCGTTCTGAAGAGAAAACAGAAGATTACAATCCCATCTCGGTGAGACCGATTTGCCTAGGGTTTGTGGCGGTGGCTATGACATCCCGAACTTCGGTGGCGCGGATAGAAAGAATCGGTGGGGGAGTTTGACTTTTAGTTTAGGTCATATGTGGATGCGAGAGAAAGTAGTTGAGGGCTTTGGAGCATATCACTAAGAACTTTGAGCAAGAGCCTCATTAAGAACACCTCATCCCTCCTTGATAGTATTGGCTTTTCCTATAGACTCAATGTGATCTTGGATCACTAAAATAGAAAATGTAGAGTCTTGAGCCAATCCTTTTGTCCTTAGCATTTTGAGGGTCCACTTTTCTCATTGATGCCATGCCAATCATTGAGCTTTCTAAAATATGAATCTTGAAATAGCATTAGCTCAATGAGCTATATGTTGTTAGGAATTACCAAAACCACCTAGGGATAGTTGCACTTTCATCGATTACCTTTATTTACGAGATCTACATGAGTTCAACGAGGAGATGTATCACGCTAAGGTTGATATCTATGATCGGCAAATTAACTCGACCCTGAGTTGCATACCTTTAGGGGTATTGGGTATTTATCGAGATAGCAGTACAAGAGGTTGCCTATGTTGCTATCACCAGACCTCCGTAGAGAGCATCCGCTTGGAGGCGGGTTGAATACTTCCCATACCCACCAGGTGGGGATGATACTAGGCGCTACAACTGCTGTGTGTACCCCTTCGTGAGCCGTCGATGCGACCCTCGGTATATGGTTCGACACATTGAGGTTACGGATCGCCTTGATTCGAGCTTTATTGTTGAGGTATGCATGCAGCCCGCGCCCTGCGCCACTCTGACACTCTGTAGCGCAGATCGTCCAATAGGCACCGCGGTTCTTCCTCCATTCATTACTTACCCTTGCGAGCGGAGATGCCACGGTTCTTGTGTGGCCTGAGGTTGGTGGTGATACCCTGCTCGTGGACCTCTTCTTCCGCCTGGAGAACAGCTGGTACACCAGAGCCGCCACGGCATGCAGCCTCCTTCCCTCGAGCATCGTCGTGCTTTCTTTCACCGACGGTGGCAGACTTTAGAGTTTTCCCGGCGTTGGCGTAGCATATCGCTATGTCGGCGTTGTTGTATCCTTCCACCGTGTGCTGCGCGCCGCCTAGTTGGTCTAGACTCTTGAGGGAGTCTGGACTGGGGTGTCGGATAGCGAACTATCATCTTTGGCGGACTCCTAGACTATGAGGATACATGATTGAAGGCTTAGTCCGTGTCGGATAGGACTTTCCTTGGCGTGGAAGGCAAGCTTGGCGATCTGGATATGTAGATTTCCTACCATTGTAACCGACTACGTGTAACCCTAACCCTATTCGGTGTCTATATAAACCGAAGGGTTTTAGTCTGTGGGACGAACAACAATCATACCATAGGCTAGCTTCTATGGTTTAGCCTCTCGATCTCGTGGTAGATCTACTCTTGTACTACCCATATCATCAATATTAATCAAGCGGGGTAAGGTATTACCTCCATCGAGAGGGCCCGAACCTGGTTAAAACATCGTGTCCCTTGTCTCCTGTTACCATCCGCCTAGGCCGCGATTCGGGACCCCCTACCGAGATCCGCCGGTTTTGACACCGACATTGGTGCTTTCATTGAGAGTTCCTACTGTGCGTCACCTATAGGCCTGATGGCTCCTTCAATCATCAACAGCAGCGTAGTCGGGTGAGACTTTTCTCCCGGACAGATCTTAAACCGGTGGCTTTGCACTGCGGGCAATTCACTTGGCCATCTGGAAGCGGTCGAAAGCTTCGCCCCAGCCATCAGAGGTCAGATTTGGGAGTTTGAACTACGGCCCGACATCCGCGGAGACTTGATCTTCCGGCAATTGAGCCACACCAGCGTCGCCGCTTGTCTCGATGGGCACGATCTAGCTCTGCCGTCGAGCGATGCCACAGAGGCCGCACCAGCGTCGCTCCGACCCTTAGCTCGGGCCGACTCCCCGATCGAGGGCGAGTGGTTGGACACTGCCTCGGGGTTCACGATCTTCTGGCGATTGTGCCGAACTTTCTGTCCTGTCGCTACCGAGAACCGTGACTCCAAGGCGCGGACTCCTCTTCGGACTCCGACCCTCCGCGCCCACTTAATCGAATCGATTGGGTGCGGTCTTGGAGTTCACTACCGCGGACATCTTTCCTTTTCGCCCTTTGGCGGCATCCTGAATTCACTAAAGTCTCTCTCTTTATCGGGAGAACCCTTGCGGACTACGGTCGGGAAGGTTGGGATGCGAGACGACGAAGAAATTCAACGCCCACCACGCCCACTTTGTAGCCTTCGAAAGCTTAAGCAGCGTGCTCGATTTGACTCGAAGACATCGGCGGTATGGGCGGCGATGTAGGAGACAACCATGAACCAGCACCTATAGGATCTTTGGACAACCACCTCATCCCATGATGTATACATGGTGGATACACCTAAAGGAAGTGGCGACAAGGAACAGGGACACTACGAAGGATAAATCCCTCGGCAGTCAAAGCGGCAGCGTAGCGCGCACCAAGTCCCGCCTCGACAAAGACCCAGCCATAGGCCAGGGGCGAACCGGTGGACGACGAACATGCTGTCGAGCAACCGTCCGAGCACAGGACAACTTGGATAAACAACCCGTCCCAGCGAAGATAACGATCCGGACGATCTCCGCCGGACAAATTGTTGGGCGAAGAACCTCCACAAAGGCTCGTCGCCCCACTGCGTAGCCTGAAAAAGCGAAGCGGAAGCTCAAAACAGCGGAAGATGCACTCAGAATCAGATGGAGCAAAGTACTCAACACCACGCAGAAAAATCTGGCGGCGATCGCCGAACAAAAAACTACCCAAAGAAAACTACTGCCCGAATTTGATGAGGAGGCCGTGAAACCCCACAATCAAAAAGCAAGAAGGCCACCGGTCGGATGGGCGACCCACGACAAGCGAGAAGCGGCAAATGGCGCGCACACAAGCGATGCTGCGATCCGCGCAAGTTCACATCAAAAGGATGGCCCGATTAGGTCCATCTATGGGCGAAAAGCAAGCTCTTCAAAGCAATGCAACCGCCAAATATCCGAACATCACGGCACACCCAAATATAGGGGTGCCGCACACCTGTGTTTCACCGATGAGTCTTTGGATCCACAATTCCCGGCGAGATTCAAACCCGTAAACATAGAGGCATCTGACGGAACAACAGACCACAGGTGCGGATTGAGGATTACATCCTCCACATACACATAGCTAGAGAGATGATCTCACGCCATAAAATACTTACCCCTCAAGCTCAAAGGGCCAGCCCGGCATTGGCTCAAAAGCCTCCCTGAAAATACCATTGGAAGTTGGGAAGAGCTCGAGGATGCTTTTGAACAAATTTTCAAGGGACTTATGTCCGTCCTCCGGATGCGAGACGATTTAAGTCATATAACTCAACAACGGGAGAGTCAGCCCGCAAATTCTGGAACAGGTTCCTCACCTAAAAGAACCAAATAGTCGATTGTCCGGATGCGAAGCCTTAGCAGCTTTCAAACACAGCGTCCAGGGCAGAATGGCTCGCCAGACACCTCGGCCATGAGAAGGCGAGAACCATGGCTGCATTAACAAGCCTCTTGACCCGCTTTTGCGCGGGAGAGGATAGTTGGCTGGCAAGATGCAGTACCAGCGACCCAAGTACATCCGAAGCAAGGGATGGAAATGGAAAACCACGGCGTAGCAAGGACCGCGCGCGGACAAAGGAAACAGCCGAAGAACGCGGCGATGGCGGTTCGAAGCTCCGGCAGAATCATAAGAAAATGACCCTCAAGGACAACAGCGAAGAGCTATCCAACCTAAACAAAATCTTGGACAAAATATGCCAAATCCACGGTACTCGGGAAGCACGCAAAACATACCCACGAGATTGTTGGGTCTTCAAGCATCAGCAAACTCAATGCCGAACACAAGGGGCTCGACACACCAGCGAGGGCGATAACGAACCCCACAAGCAAAAGCACGGAAAACAAAAGAATTTCCCACAAAAAGTCAAAACAGTGAACTCACTTCAAGTCACAAAAGGGAAAAACAGAGCGGAGCCCATAGAAACACGCGCCGCATGGTCTATCCCAGTAGAGCCCCAACGATGGTTGTCAAAACCAATCACCTTCGATCATCAGGACTATTTCGGAAGTATCCGGAACGCAGGATGGACTGCCTTGATATTAGATCCTATAATCGACGGACTCCAATTTACACAAGTCCTAATGGATGAAGGTAGCGATCTAAACCTGCTATATCAGGACACAATCTGCAAAATGGGGATAGACCCAACAAAATTAGCCATAGAAACACCTCCTTCAAAGGGTAATGCGAGGCCTATATGCCCATTATGCGGGCTCCCTACTGCTAGAAGTTGTGTTCGGCTCATCCGACAACTTCCGCCCATGAAAAGTTAACCTTCCAGATCGCCCCATTAAAGTAGCTATCAAGCACTCTTTGGGCGTGAAGCTTTCGCCGCTTTAAGCAATACCGCATTATGCATCTCTTACACTTAAAATGCCGGTCCACGCGGCATCATCTCATTAAAATGGATTATTAAGTGTTACTCGAGCACGGAAGAGCGAGACTGCCTTGACATCCCAAACCAATCCGGCCGCTAACAAAGCACCTGAATAGGTCATTGAACCCGGACACGGCTAGGCGAGTTCGGCGCCTACTAATGGCATACCCCGTACAAGGGGCTGCGCATGTACAACAAGAGACAATAAAGCTCAATTTTATTCACTTTTGAACCGTACTCTGTTTATTTAATATAAAGTACATTTTTAGCACGATCCTTTTTATTTTCAACTAAGTTCCTCTCTTTTACGGATGAACAACGTACTACACCCGTCGAGGATACGGCTGCTGCGGAGACCTGGTATGAGGCGTGCGGTAAGGGACCCGTTGCAAGATTCTTTTCAGATTAAGACCATCGTAAACCTTTTTCTGTCTCTTGTTGATATACATCCCTGGTTTCTAGCTATAACCGAGGAGGCTGGCGTTTTGGCATCGGCCGCACCAAATTTTTGCGTGCACGGACACCGGGGCTTAGGGCACTATTCTGCCCGTTTTATAAAACAGAATACCTTAGGGAGTGTTGGCGTCTCGAGTTAGGCCTTATATGCATCAGCTCGAATCATGTCTTTGGTCAAATGTTGGGTTGCTTGCGGCTCCCATGTTTTGGTACCTTACGTTCCGTTATATCGGCTAAGGTAGTGTTTGGGAGAACTCTTACGCGATTGTGCCCGGTTGGCTGGGTTGAGCACCTCGGTGGAAGCTAAAACGGTGACATCATGATATAGCGTGAGGCTGGTCAACCACTCGATGACCCACCGGAATGTTTAGAATTCCCGCATTGACGAAGGACCGTTTCCGGTCGAGCACATCTGCGCCCAGTCGGGAGGCCTTGGTGCCCCTAGGGGCTATAGTAGCCCCACCATCAAACTCCTATGGCTAAGTGAAAGTGATAAAGCATTATAGTCCGGTTGCCAAGTTTGCTCGCTATCACCTCCTTCACAGGACCAAGGCGTTGGATTAAGTGTGAAAATGTGCCTTTTGCAAACACCCCGCACTATGCGTGAAATTTGGAAAGCTGCCATCTTTAGGGTTATATACACATATACATCAGCGGCCGCCGGAGGCTTTTAATACTTGAGCGCACAAGTATAAAAAGCTCTTATATTGAAACGTTGTTTTCACAAATCATACATGTCATTTAAACATAATATCCTTGAACACTGCGTCTCTATTAAGCAGGCGCCTGCGGAACTTCCTCAAAATAGTGCTCGGCGGTACTAAACCATCCGAATCTTGGGATGCAACGTTGGTGGCCTTCATCTCCGCCCGGTATGTCTTGACACGGGCAAGAGCCATCCGTGCTCCCTCTATGCATATTCACCGCTTCATTGCATCGATATGCGGCACCACACAAGAACTGTTGCATCAAGCCAAAATAACTCTTGACTTGGGGCTTTTACGCCACAAATGAGTCACGACAGCCTTCATGGCAAGTCCGGACAACCTATTCAGCTCAGCCCATTCGGCCAAGCGATCGGTTAGCGAAAGTGGATGCTCGGACTATGGGCTGCGACCAAAAAGCTCTTCCATTCCGTGATCCTTTTGACCTCGGAAGTGTTCGGCGCCTGCGGCTTTTCGCCGCCAAGTCTAGATAAGCATCCTCCGCTTACAGATGGTCCAATTGAGCATACTTAGGATCCGTGAATTTCTTCCGCAGCGAAAAGGGCTTTCCGGCCGCAATATCTTGACTGGCGTAGCTCCTCCTTCATAGCTCTCATCGCGGGCAGTATCCTTAACCTTGGTGGTGGCCTTTTCAGGTCCTCTTGTTTCGCTCGATCTTCTTCTTCAAAGAAGCTCGCCATGGTCGATAGCATTCTTCAATTTCCACGGCCATTTCGGCCATTTCTTTCTTCTTTGGCGGTGAGCAGCCTATTCGGCTTTTAGCTCTGCGGCCGCCTTTAAAGACCGCATCACTTTTAAAGCTTGCTCCTTGGCTCGGGTGAGCTCCGCCCGAAGGCTCTCCATAGCAGCGGCACCATCTGCATTAATCATACACGTTGTAAGACAGGTGTAACACCCCGGATGTAACTTTCCATATTTGTAACTCCAACTCTTGCCATTTTCGGCATTGTGATATGATATTCCCTCCGTGGTTGGGTTTTTGTCTTTCGTTTTGCATTTTTTTCATGTCATGCATCTCATATCATGTCATCATGTGCATCTTATTTGCATACGTGTTCGTCTCATGCATCCGAGCATTTTCCCCGTTGTCCGTTTTGCAATCCGGCACTCCTATGTCCCCAGGCGTCCCCTTTTACATTTTCCGTGGCGGGTACTAAACTTTCTCGGAATGGACGAGGTTTGTCAAGTGGCCTTGGTACACCACGGTAGAACACACTGTCAAGTTTGAGTCATTTGGTGCTCGTTTGATACTCAGCAGTTAACGGGTAACATGAAGGCCTCTTTTGGGTTGCAGTCCAACACCCTTCAAAACAGCCCAATAACCCATCTAAGTCACTTCCATGTCCATCGCCGTTCGATCCACGATCGTGTGGTAACTACACCTCATTTGGAGCTTCTAGCTCATTCTACCTATAAAAACACCCCTCCCCGAATTCGGATCAAATCCACCTAACCATAGCCCGCTCCTCTCGCGCCCGCCCGGACACGTCCGAACCGGGCAGACGCGTCGCCGCGCGCCCGGCGAATCGGAGAAACCGCCCGTGGCGAGCCCGCACCCCTCGCCCGCATGACGCCCGGAGCCCACCGGGCCCCCAAGGCCCATCGCCGCCTCCCAGCGCTGGCCGCCGCCGCGCTACCGCGCCCTCCGCCGCCTCGGCCGTCCGCCGCCGCCGGACCGGACCTCGCCGTCGCCGCGCCGCGCCGTCGCCGCCCGCCGCCCGCGCCCGGACGCCCCGGAAACCGCGCCAGCGACCCCGTCGCCCGGCGAAACTCCTCCCGAGCTCGGCCGCCGTCTCCGTCTTCTCGGCGTCGCCTCGGCTTCCGCGCCGAGCGGATCTCGAGATCCATCTCGGTTGACTTCTCCCCCATTCTCGTCCAAGTCTTTTATCGTGATAATTTTGTTGCATTTTCATCATGCCATAACTTTGCACCGTGGCTCCGTTACGGGCGTGTAGCATACCAAAATGTTCGACTCGATGAGTACATAATTTAATCTCATTTCATCATTTTCATTTGGGCTCATCTTGATGCCGAAATGCTGTTGGAAGAGGGCTATGTGATGTTAGTTTGATTCTTATCGAACATGCACTTTTGTCATTTTGCCATGATTGATGTGTGCATGCTATGAACTTGAGTCCTACATGTGTTTTGTAATATGCCATGCCATCTTTATAGGGGTGTATGCCATGTATTTTTGTGATCTCTGTGGTGACTAGAACAAGCATGCAAACTAGGCTTCATGATGTTGCTGATTTAGCCTTGTTTTCTTGATATTTTTATGCCATGTAAACTTGATGCTAGAGAGAGATCCATGCATATTTTGAGATACTTGATAAGGATGTTTTGAACATATGGTTATGCTCTATCCATCAAAGCCCTTGTTTGCAATTATGGAGTGCCATAGCTTGAGTCAATCGAGCTCTACTTTTGCTATAAAATGTTTCTGGCAGATTGTTTACATGTTATTCAATTTTGCCAAGGTTGTTGTAGTTGATCCATGATGCTATGATGTTGTTCTTGTCATGTATAGCTTCTATGCCATGTCTTCTTGATGTATGTATGGTTAGTTTATCTTGAAATGCTCTGTAGTAGGTGCATCGAGATCATGAAGATGCCTTCATAATTCTGTCAATGTCATGCCTGTTTGCTTTGAATACATTAGCGAAATTTGCTATATTGACATGGGTGCTATTACATTTATGATCCTTTTGGCTCATGGTCAGTTAGGGACTTTTGTTCTATGCTTTGAGTAGATTCATGCCATGCCTTGTTTTGCTATTATAAGTTCTTGTAGCATGTTGTTTGCTTGCTCTAAACATGCCTTCTGATGTTAATTTCGGCATGTTAGTATTTTCTCCAAGTCTGTGAAGGTGATATATTTTGCACTTTTGCCATGCTTGTTTGGACTGTTATGGTGTGATTTAGCCGTAGCTCGGTGTTCATCTTTTGTCAAGCATCTTGGTAGATCACTGCCATATGCTTTGTTGGTACGTTTGGGTGCGTAGCTTAATTTCTTGTTGCTTGCTATGTGGCATCGTGTTGTTAATGTGATTTGTGCCATTCTTGTTTTGCTTGTCATTTGCAAACCGTGCATCGATTCGGTGATCTTTATATCGATTTCAGCGAAATCATCTCACCTTTCAGCGGCATATTTGGTTTGCCAAGTTGATGCCTGGTTCATCATTTTCCTTCGAACCGCGTCGCATTGCATATCATCTAGCATATCATGCCATGTATTGCATCATGTTGCTTATGCATTGCACCGTGATTTATTGTGGTTCCATTGTTTGTGTTCTTGCTTTGGGTAGATCCGGGAGGCGATGCGTGAGCGAGGAACCTGTTGAAGCAGCTTACGAGGATCAAGCTTTCGACAACTCACGAGAACTTTGCGGGCAAGATGACCATACCCTCGAAATCACTTCTATCTTTGCTTTCTAGATGCTCGCTCTTTTGCTATGCCTATGCTCGATGCCTATCACTTGCTTATCATGCCTCCCATATTGCCATGTCAAGCCCTAACCATCCTTTCCTAGCAAACCGTTGTTTGGCTATGTTACCGCTTTGCTCGGCCCTCTTATAGCGTTGCTAGTTGCGGTGAAGATGAAGTTTGTTCCTTGTTGGAACATGGAGATGTTGTTCCTTGTTGGAACATGTTTACTTGTTGGGATATCACAATATCTATTGTTTAATTAATGCATCTATATACTTGGTAAAGGGTGGAAGACTCGGCCTTATGCACGGTGTTTTGTTCCCTCTTGCCACCCTAGTTTCCGTCATACGGTGTTATGTTCCTTGATTTAGCGTTCCTTACGGTTGGGTGATTTATGAGACCCCTTGAGTTCGCTTTGAATAAGACTCCTCAGCAAAGGCCCAACTTTGGTTTTACCATTTGCCTACCACCTACACCTTTTCCCTTGGGTTTCATGAGCCCAAGGGTCATCTTTATTTAGCCCCGGGCGGTGCTCCTCTGGGTGCTGGTCAAAGCAACGAACTGCGGGCCACCTTGGGAGACTTGAGGCTTGGTTTTACTCGTAGGATGTCTCATCTGGATGTGCCACGAGAACAAGATATGTGCAGCTCCTATTAGGATTTGTCGGCTGTCAATCGACTTCTTTGGTCTTGTTTATTCTTGTCGAAAGCGTCTTGTAGTCAGGATTCGAGACTGATCGGGTCTTCGGTAGAAGGAATATCCTTCATTGACCGTGAGAGCTTATAATGGGCTAAGTTGGGACACCCTGCGAGGTATTATCTTTGAAAGTCGTGCCCTTGGTTATGAGGCAGATGGGAATTTGTTAATGTCGGTTGTAGAAAACCGAAGTTGACCTTAATTAAAATACATCAACGGCGTGTGTGTAGTGATGGTCTCTTCTCGGTGGTCCGGGAAGTGAACTGATGTTGGAGTTATGTTTGGCGTAAGTAGTTTCGGGATCACCTCTTGATGGCTACTAGCTTCACGACCGTGCCTTGCTTCTCTTCTCGCTCTCTTTTGCGAATGTAGCCACCATATATGCTGAGTAAACTTGCTGCAGCTCCACCTCACAACTCTGTCCTACCTATAAGCTTAAATAGTCTTGATCTACGTGGGTGTGAGATTGCTGAGTCCCGTGACTCACAGATTCTACCAAAACAGTTGCGCGTGCAAGCGGCCGGTCACGGATAGCGCAACCAAGCTCAAGTGGGAGTTCGGCGAGGCGTGGTGAATTACTATGTCTTTCACGATGATCGATAGTGGAGCCAGTTGGGACGATCGGGGATCTGTGTAGCATTTGGGGTAGTCTTCTTTTATTTTGGTTCCGTAGTCGGACCTTGAGTGTAATCTAGATGATGGATGTTATATTTATGTATTGTGTGAAGTGGCGACTGTAAGCCAACTATGTATCTCTTTCCTTATGTATTACATGGATTGAGTGAAGATTACCTCACTTGCGACATTGCTTTCAATGCGGTTATGCCTCTAAGTCGTGCTTCGACACGTGGGAGATATAGCACATCGGCGACCTAGCGAGGGGCATTAAGCTCCCTTACGGTGTCAGCGGAGAATCGCATACCTTGTGACTCGTCAAACTGTTTATTGACCAGCGATGTCGCATCCGCCTCGCCAAGTTGCCGCTTTAGTTCGGCAAATTCATCGATCCAACTAGCCACCGGACGCCCGCCACCTACATAAGAGCGGTGACATGTTAATCTTGAGATTATGATCCTCGACCTTGCTGTCGGTTGTGACAGCATACCGAGAATCTCGAGGCTACTATCTATCTCGAGGCGCATTCTATATGCATAAGCGTCGGAAGGTACATCATTTTTTCGTACCTCAAACCCGTCGATAAACTTACGGCGGCTTCATGCAATCCGCTCTCGGGGATGCAATTCTTTCGATTAACATAGCCATTAAGCGCGGTGATCTTCTGAGATATCGCTCGCCCGAGCAGGTCCTTCAGCTCCTCCGACCGCTTACGCCCGGTTGGCGCGGACCGTCCGGCCCCGCGGACTCGAAACTCTCCGTGATGACACTTGAAGTCGCCCGCCTCGCCTGGCGTGATAGGTGGGCGTTTAGCTCTCTATCATCTCGGACGAAGATCCCCGATGGCGAGCTCTGCTGAAGGGCTGAATCCGAACTACAAGGTACAATTTGGTTATCTTGAAATAAATCAGGATGTTCTTTATTCAGGACCCCTTCTTTTTACTTACGGCTTCTTTGGAGGCTGATCCTTGGGGAAATAGTGCGGCTGGGGTACTTCCGGCGCGGACTTTCAGCGAACTTCTTTCCCGTTTGAGGCCTTGGCTTCGGGTCTTGAGCGGTCCTCTTCTCCCCTTGGAGGAGGATCCTGATCCCCTCTTCCTTGAAAGCCTCCTTGGCGGAGGCGATTGCTTCTGCTCCCCCTTCTCCTTCCTTAAAGGCGCGGCCTTCAACATCTTGGTCGGCATGGGATCCGGCGTGGTCTCACGGGAGGAGTCGGACACCTTATCAACTTTGCCTTGGGTATCCACTCCTGTTCAAGCGGCTCTCTTAAAGGGCATATATATGATAAATGAATGAACAGCCTGTTGATTCTGAGGTTACTTACTTGAGTATCTGGGTGATTGCAGCTTAGACCTGCGTCCTCGGTCAAGTCCGGACACTTCTCTTGTGATCCGAAGAACAGTTTGTACATCTCCTTGGGCGTCGCGCCCATAAAATGTTGGAGGCTCGTGGTCCCTCGGATTAAACTCCCACAGACGGAGGGTGGCGTTTGCGAGGGCGCCAGAATCAGCATAACCTGCACCGCCACGACCAGATTGATCTCTCTTTCTTGGAGGTCTCGAATCGGCCACCTGGAGGAGGCGTCCTTGGGCGGCCCCAGTCGAGCCCGGTTGACCCATGATGCCGGCCGCTGTGGTGGACTGGCGGAAGGCGGGTGGCGCCACCCATTTGGTGCCCACAGGAGGCGGTGATATAAAACCACTCCCGTTGCCACAAACCAAGCTCCTCTTGAAAAGAGCCCTCGGGCCCCGAACATCAGCACACTTGCTTATGACCGCCCCTCCGCACTCTGCTTGTTGCCCCTCGATCATCTTGGCTCCACCTTGAAGGTCTTGAGCCACAATCCAAAGTGAGGGGTAATATGGAGGAAGGCTTCACATCGACAATGAATGGCGAGATATGGAGGATGGACTCAGTTCAAGTCATGGAAATCAGCCCATAATAAAACATGAGCCCCCGCACAAAGGGATCCGTCGGGAAGCCTAAACCCGAAGGAAGTGAGACCACGAACACCACGCTCTCGCCGGGCTCGGGAGTGGGAATGACCTGCCACAGGCGAGGCAGCCTATCTGAAATCTCACGGTTAGATACACGGCATCCGCAGCTTTAGCACATCTTCTTCTGTGGCGGAAGAAGACATCCATCGGCGAGCTGGTCGGAGCGGACATCGTCGAAGGTCAAGCGCCTAAATCTGAAGCTTTGGGTGTTAGAACTTCGAGCGAGGCGGGTCGATGGAGGGTGGAAAAAGAAGGGCCTTGGTCTCATTATAAAGAGGTTGAATACCAAGAGCCCTCCCGTGTTCGATTGGGACTCGCCCCGATAGAGGAGGCATGCCAGCGACGCGGTTGGGTTACCACGTCCGTATTGATGAGAATCCCGGAATAAGGGGGCGATCTACGCTTTGATAAGGCGTGCCAAAGAAACAACCTCGCTAAGCGCTGAGGTGGGGCAGTAAAAAATGATTGAATAAAGGCACGGGTGGTGGTGTGATGTCACGTCGCGAGAATCGTCGGCAGATCTATGCAAAATTATTCTCTCTACGGTAGTATGTGGAACTTGTTTTGTAGAGCGGACACTATCCTTGTGTTCAAAACCTTCTATGAAGTATTGGAGGAGGAACCCGCCTTGCAATGCGAAGACAATATCGCGCCGGACTAAATCGTCATTGAAGCTGGTTAGGGAGACTCTTGAGGAGTCTGGACTGGGGAGTGTCCTAGACTATGAAGATGAAGATTGAAGACTTCGTCCGTGTCCGTATAGGACTTTCCTTGGCGTGGAAGGCAAGCTTGGCGATCGGATATGTACATTTCCTACCATTGTAACCGACTACAGTGTAACCCTAACCCTATTCGGTGTCTATATAAACCGAAGGGTTTTAGTCCATAGGGCGAACAACAATCATACCATAGGCTAGCTTCTAGGGTTTAGCCTCTCACGATCTCGTGGTAGATCTACTCTTGTACTACCCATATCATCAATATTGATCAAGCGGGGTAAGGTATTACCTCCATCGAGGGGCCGAACACAGGTAAAAACATCGTGTCCCTTGTCTCCTGTTACCATCCGCCTAGGCATACAGTTTGGGACCCCCTACCCGAGATCCGCGGTTTGACACGACAACTATCTTTCCCTTACGAACTTCGTACTTATGGCTTGTAACCAAACTTATGTATGGATTTGTATGTCGTGTTTGGCTACTATGTAGTATCCATCGAACTTATTTCAGTATGCATGTTTCGCCGTGAATGATTCCTTGTCTTTGCAAATTTCTTCATCTTTGAACTACCCCTATTACATGTTAGCGAGGATGGTTAGACCCGCTAATTAGGTAATTAGTGAGCAACGCCCACCACCGCTTTGAGTACATAGCTGGTATGATCAACAGTTTGAGCTGAACCGCTTGAGTTCATGGAAGGTGATAGCTCAGTTTCCTCGCCCTTTGAATCAACAGCCAGACCTTTGTGACCTTTGAATGACTTTGCACATCTCAACCCAAGCATCTACCGCAGCTCAACTCAACCACTTGATGCTTGATGATTGGCTCCGTGACATCACTTCGAGCTAGAGTCTGCTGGTGTAGCCCACCAACTATGTCACATTTGCGGCATATTATCTGAAGGATCCGCTGCTCAATGGTGGGACAGCCACATGCATTCACTACCTCTTTGGAGCGGTCATCACTTGGCGGTTCCAAGCTGCTTTTGAGCCGCTTCATTCCTCAAGGAATTATGGACAGGAAGAAGCGCGAGTTCGCAGCCTCACCCAAGGCAACAAGGCTGTGGATGCTTATCGTTGGGAGTTCCTTGACTTGTCCGCTATCTGAAGATGACATTACCCGATGCGCGTAAACAGGAAAAGTTTGAGATGGGCTTCAAGGTGATATCAAGCTGGCGCTCCTTGTGCATGACTTTCTGATTTCGCCACCTTGGTTAACAAGGCCATTCATGTCGGCGGGTGTGCGAGGAACACCTCGGATCCCTCAAGCACAACCGTGATGTGGGTTCATCTTGAACCCGTCATGCAGAAGCGTAAGATATGGATCCCTCACAGCATGTATCCACGGCAGCCCCTGCACCAAGACAGTCCCTATTTGCATCTGCTGCCTCCTCCACCACGGACAGCCAAGACTTCAAGTTGCACCACCCGAGCTCCTGCTCCCGTCCCAATGATGGGCTATGCTTGGTGCGGTCAGCAGTCACCGTGCGGGGACTGCTCTCGAGAATCGATACCGACTTGCACTTCCTCAAGCTGGCTGTGGTAACAATCAGCCCATAACAACAATAGCGAGGCCTTATGGTGGTGGTTAGGCCAACCACATTGATCCGAATGAAGCTCAAGACCAGCACACTCTCTTGTGTTGGGTACTCTTCTTGTTAACTCAATACCAGCCTCTGTTTTATTTGATTCAGAACATCGCACTCATTCATATAAGAAGATTTTGCATCCATGCATGGCCTTAAGTTGAAGAGATGAACAATTAAGCTAGTGGTACACACCTCTGCGGGCCAATGTCGTACCACCATGGTTAGCCTCAATGTTCTGTTGAAATTGAAGGGCTGGAATTCCATGTTTCCCCATTGTTTGAAGTAGTCAATATCGACCTCATGCAGGAATGGAATGGTTGAAAACACATACCGCTTCTATCATTTGTGCCACTAAAATCGTGCATCTACTACATCCGTCAAGTGAGATAGTGAGCTACCATGCTCACCTTGTTAGAATCTTTGAAGCCGCAGTTTATTCCTGAATAGGTGAGCGCTTCCCATTTTGTGAGGGTTAAGCGCTACGCCGAAGTCGAAATATCTGTCGGTCCGAGTTCTCGGTCAAAGCTGAGCGTCGCCTTACCGTCGAGGCTTTCAAAATTCTAAAGGGTTCAGTGGTCAAATCGTTCTGAAGATGAAGCCACTTAGGAACTCGAGGATCGTCTTCAAGATGAATACCTCGCTTTTGTTTCCTTCTACCTCCTAAATATCGGGACGAGATTTCTTGTAGTGGAGGAGATTTGTAACGCCCGGATAATTAAGCTACAGTAATTCTCTGTTAATGATGCCATGTCATCACTGTTACTGTTGTTAAACTTGCGTTGGTTCGAATCTGGTCCAAATTCAAATTTAAATTAAAATAAAAAATTAAGGTTTTCCAATATCAAAACTAAAATGTGCAACTTGTGACAATTAATTTATAGTTAATGTTGGTGTAGGAACCACACTTTTATAAAATGTTTAAATGCGTTAAATTAATTAAAACAATGGCTTTAATAATTAATTAGATGCCTTTTTAATTTATAAAATACCAAACTAATTTGTTTAAGGGTCAAGCTTTTTGTGACAAAAGGTTGAGTTAAGACACTAATTTAGGTGTGGGTCTCGTATTTTTTAATAAAATAAGATAATGTGGAAATTAAATAAGCAGTTAAAAGGGAAAATGAGACAATTGAAATTAAACTAAACAACCCCCTCACAGGCCCTGGCCCCTTAACCACTAGGCCGGCCCACTTCCTGCTACCCCTCCTTCCCTTTTCACGGAGGGATGGTGGGCGGCCGATGCACTGCTGACACCGGACGTCGCCGTGGCAGCCATCCAGCGACCCCGTGAACCCGCACTACTTAGCCGCCCGGCACCCCGAACCCTAGCGCGCCGCTCCTATTCCTCTCCACCTTCCCTCTTGAGATCCCCACCTTCCCAAGCTCCGCCATGGGCGTGTCGCCCGGCGTGCGTCGCCCGCTTTTTGTGCCGCGACCACTGATGGTGTAGTGCTGCTTTGCCGGTCTGCCGCTTGCGCCCCACTGCATCCTTCCACTTTCTCACTTTCGCTGCAGCTCGGCCGAGCCAGCGCCCGCCTTGGCCATTGCGCCATGGCGGCCCCCTTCTCTCTTGTTGGTCGCTGCTCCACCTTACGTCGCCAACCTGTGCCAGCGCCTTGCGCACCGTTGCCCCCCCAGCGCCCACCCGCGCCCGTAGTGACCGCGGCCGCAGCCCCACCCCTACGACGCGGCTGCCTCACCCGGCTCGTCATGGCGGCACCACCTACTTGCACGCCTCCCGCCTCCGCCCCTCTCCCCATGCACCCGGCCATCGCCAGCGGCCTGCGCCCTTCCACCACCGCGCCGGGCTCGGCTCCTGTGGCAGCAGCTCCTTCTCTCCTGTCTCGCCCGCTTCGCCTGCTCGCGCCCGGCCCATGTTGGCGCCGCCCTCCTTGGCGTCGCCCTCCGTCAGTGCCGCCACGCTGCAGCTGTGGCGGCGCCCACCGTATTGTCTCGCCCTCGGCGGGCTCCCGTCGCCAGGCAGGTTTGCACGCACCCGGCTCCGCTCCGCTAAAGCCAGCACCCGTTAGGCCCCCTAGGGCCTATGCATATGGGCCCCACGCCCCTGTTAATAAAAGAATTAAAAAACATAATAATAAATTAAATATTTAATGAATTAACTTAATTAACTCGGGATTAATTAGCCTAATCACTCGATTAGTTGAAGCGGTTTTAGTTAACTAAGCACGGTCAATGACGAGGCCCCACCATTGACGATCAAATGTTGGTGGTCAACTAGAACCCCAGCCCACTGTCAACCTCGGTACATACGTGTACCTGAGCTGGAGTGCAATAGCATTTTAGCTATTTAATTTTGAATTAATAACAATTTCATAATATTCTTTGAAACTTTAGAAAATCATAGAAAATAATCCGCCTTTCGGATGAAAAGTTTTCTACATGAAAGTTGCTCGAGCAGCGAGGCGTATCCGAATCAGCGGTCGTTCATCATCACATGCCCCTAGCATAGCGAACATGCAACCATCCCCTCTGTTTCATCATCAAGAAAAAGCCAAACTTGGAAAAACTTTCCGGATGTTATCCCCTCGTCGGTGTCGTGTAGCACAGCGTTAGAACACCCTATGCTGCTTTTGTCTTGTCATGCATATTATTGCCCTTGTTTGCTCTGTATTTACTATTTCTCCCCCTCTTCTCTCCGTGAGACCCGAGACCGCTCTTTGGTGCCCTGTGATCGACTCGTCAGCGGCGACCCTCCTTCCCTTTCGGTAGAGCCTCGAGGCAAGCCCCCTTTGATCATCCGATTTTGCCCATTCCATTCTCTCATGCTTGCATTAGATTTTGCTCTTGTAATTGATTGCTCCTATTACGATTCATAGCATGCTTTTGTAACTTTGATTATTGCTACCTACCTTATCCTAAACTGCTTAGTATAGGTTGGATAGTGATCCATCGATGACCTCCACCTTGTCCTTGTTGCCCTGCTTCATCTTTGCGACTTCGATCAGCGTGATCGCGACGAGCCGACACCCACATCACATCATGCCCTTTTGTTGCTCGACTCTGCGGAGCTACTATCGAGTGTCGAGGAGATCCCTCATCTTGCACTCGATGATAATTACGTAAGCGTAGCTATTGGGTGCGTGGTCGCCGAGGTGATTTCCTCTTTCACCATTCCCGATCTGGCTGCGTCGTTCAACACCTCAAGTGTGAACCTCGGTGGTCCCTCTTACGTTCACCTTGGTGATTACATTGAGTGGAATCTACGGGGTGATTCTCGGGTTTTCCCTTGATGTGCGGAGAAAGCAGTTACCTTGACTTTACTTGAGACATTGGTGAAAGTCGGGCGGGCCGGAGAGCACCGAGTTATTTACGGTGGCGGTGGCTGTTTAGCGGTATCACCGGGGAGGTGATAGCTCGAACTTGTCCGACGGCCGTCACTTCTTTTAATAATGCACTAATAGGTTTGGGTATTTGTTACAGTTGGCCTTTGGCCTTACGCACTAACCACCGCGTGAGAATAGTTATGGGCCTCGGCGTCGCGATGTCGGCCGAAGCTTTGTCGGGCGTCGGTTCAACATTGCGGCGCGGCTGGGCGGCACCATCATGTAGTGGTGGAGCCTGGTCCGCCACTGCATAGCGACCGGAGTCTGCAGGCGATGGGCCCAGAACCGGAGTGCTTAGGATGTAGACCGGCGGGGACCTCTCTGCTGAGCCTAGGTAAAGGCTACGGCGTGTTGATCTTTCGAGGCTGGGCATTGACCCGAAGGTGTGTCGGCAAGAGTGATCGGCGTGTTGGAAAGCGTAGTGCACCCTGCGGGAAGTTATGTATTCGAATACGTGTCCACGGTAATGGGCGTTCGGACTTATATCACGATCTATTACAACTAGAAATGGATACTTGAGATATGTTGCTCAGGATTGCTTTCTCGCAGGGAGTCGTGGAAGGATCTCTGGGCATTAATGCTACAACATGCTTGTTAAATATAAATTGCTATTCTTTACTCTTCTACATGTTGCAAGATGCTTGGAGCTGCTTGAAGATGCTAGTCTTGATAGGCTAGGCCTTCCCTCTATTACGGCATTCGGTTAGTCCACAGATACAGCCCTTCCATTTGATACAATGCATACTTAGTGTAGATCTGATGCTTGCGAGTACTTTGGATGAGTACTCACGGTTGCTTGCCACCCCATTTTCCCCCTTTCTTCTTCTTTACGGTTGATGCAACGGATGGTGGATCCTGGGCGGATGCCCTGCCAGCGGATACTACTACATGGAAGCCACGAAGACCGGGGAGTAGTTAGGAGGTCCTGGCGGGAGGCCTTGCCTCTTTGATCGTTGCTTATTTTGTGCTTGCCTTCTTAAGGCAGTCTTGTCTAACATATGCGTACTCGGATATTGTTGCTTCCGCTAACTCTTGTATATCGAGCTTGTATTCGAGCCCTCGGGGCCCTGGCTTGTAATATGAAGCTTGTATTATTTTAATTTGTGTCTAGAGTTGTGTTGTGATATCTTCCGTGAGTCCACGATCTTGGTACGTACATTTGCGTGTATGATTAGTGTATGAGTCGAATCGAGGCGTCACTAACCCTTTAACTGCGTCGGGTTGCGGTTGTTATCTATATGTAGGGGCTGTTTACGTTGTGTTGCTTGGTTCTCCTCTTGGTTCGATAACCTTGGATTCATATCTGAGGAAATACCTACCGCCGTTGTCTGCATCATCCCTTCCTCTTTGAAATACCGGCGTAACTAAGCGACATCGGACCCGATGGTGCGGGGAAGGGCTTGGTCCTCGGATGTCGGGGTGATACGTTGTGTCACTCTTGGGGGCATCGCCGTCGGTCTGAGTGATACGGTTGTGGCGCATTATTCTCGGCGACGTGGTTGAAGCTAGTAGTGCCCTTCTAGTGCTTGTGATTGTGGCGTGTTTAATTTGTTTTTTTATAAAGGGCTCTTTTGTTATATCGAAATGTAGCATCAAGCGGATACAAAGCATTATGAGTAACATCAAACTTACGCATAACTAGGATGTACACAGCCAAACCTCAAAAATCATCAATAACAAATAAAACAAAAAGCGGATCAACAGCGGTAGAGTCCTATAGATCAACACTATGCCTATTTGAAGGTGGTGGTGGATGTATCGCGGAGGTTATGCTGCCACCCATGTTGGAAAAAACCTCGTGGCCACTTGCTTCAATAGCGTACACCCGTCTTGAACAACGGTTGGTACTCCGCTTCGTTGTAGCGTAGACCACGTCTGAAGCAATTGCGTACGGAAAATAACTTTGCTGAGGAGAAGCATTTTGTCATTAAAATCCATATCATTTCTATATAGCCAGCGACCAACTTAAGGCATACGCTCCCACCTTTATTAGCGTTTTGAACCTATTTGAAATACCGTCAACCAATGATAAAAATATTGGCAACACTTGTGGGCGGGTATGAATTTGGCGCTATTTGGATGAATAGCTCGTAGAGCGTGCAAACTTGCATTGGAAAACCAGGTGTTTGATTGTCTCATCGTGAGTACAAAACAACACTTCTTACTTCCTTGCCCGGTTCGTCGCGCAAGGTTGTTTTTAGTTATACGACTCCCCTCGAAGATACCATATAAAGATTTTAACTTCTAATGGGATCTTCAACTTCGAATTATTTTGTTATTACTCACGATACCTCAAAATGCGTGGCTTACTGATTACATAAGTCTCTTGTGAAAGACCTTGATGTAGTAAGGTTCCAACGTAACACATCTCGACCTTGTGTCAGGTTAATCGAATCGAGACGGGACAATAGATTATGCCATGACACAAGGCAGTGACAATCAGATCCCACTGAGCGAAAGATTTTGCGGGGATAAGCTGAGCACTGCGCAATAGTATTATTCTTATCGCGAGGAATGATGTACAAGGATGGATATTGTTCTCGTGACTTGCATTGCCTAAACAGAGATGTCTTCCCGAAATGAATTTCCGACCGTCCTTTATCATAAAAGACCCAAAGCAAAAAAGATGCTTCTTTGCGCCATTAGCCCAGCCAAAAGTGTGAGTCTCAGGGTTTCCAATATGCAGAGACGCCTTTCGCCCTAGATACTTGCTGCGCGACATGGTTTTAAACACCATCCTTAGTAAGAAGTTTGAACAACCATTTACTAAGTAGGGCCTCATTCTTGGCGTGCAGGTCATGAATTCCAAAGCCACCTTGGTCTTTGGCCTACAAACCATGCTCCATTTGGCTAATCTGTATTTTTCATCATCTCCTTGCCAAAGAATGCGGATCTAAAATAGTCCAATCTTTGGGACCCTCTTTAGGAGTTGGAAGAAAGAAAGCACATAGAGAACCATATTTGTGAGGACGGAGTTAATCAGAACCAGCCGCCCTCCATTGAAAGCAGCACTGCCTTTTAATTCCTCAACCGTTTCTCTAGGCGGCTCCTCCACATGCTTCCACTCCGTAAAAGTGAGGCGTCGATAATAGATCAAAATTTCCTTGTATGAGGTTCTCCAAACACCATGCATCATTAAATGCAGTGGCTTTATGATGTACTCCTCATTCCAAAATAAGTGTATTAATCTTAGTACAACTTTGCACTAAAGTTAGTATAAAATTAAGACACTTATTTTGAAGACGGAAAAATATATCAGAGCGAAAGCCTAATTGATACCGTATTCAAATGATCGAGACTGAATGAAAAGAAACCAAACACGCACATGATTGGCAGCTTGTCAGGACTCGGATGCACACAATTGTATGGGCGGCTGAGCAAGGAAAAACTAATCGACGCGTCTCCATTCTCATTCCACAAAGGTAGCGATGTCAGCAGTGGCTGCTAGAGTTAATCAGCATGCAACAATGACGAGATATATAAGCATGTAACACTAATGAGTGCGGGGAATTAGAGTTGCAACAAATCGCTACTATGACATAGATTTGCAGTTCAACGTTGTCCTTTGAAACATGACCAACCAAACTCAAGGGACACTAAGAATGCAGCAACCGATAGTGTTCGGTAGCATTTCACCATCCGATTCAGAGAGACCAAGAGAGAGGCAGATTAAGCTACTTTGCGCCAAAATGCCAAAACATGTAGGTAACCGGATGAGCATAACTTGAATTGCACACGAAGGACACTGGACGAAGCGAAATTTTGACGGGAAGAGCATTACTTCTCACGGTTGCACAGAGTTTGAATCAGCAATCAAGATCATAGAGATTGTGAAATTTAGCTCACCAAGAAAACTGCTAGGCACCTTCATACTCCTCCATCAATTCATCCGATGAATATCTGCTGGTATGTCCACCAAGTGGTAATACCTGGCGATGGCTTGTCAGAGGGGGCTCGTGCTTTATCTTTTTTAGCCTTGATGCCCTTGCACAGTTAAGCATCCCTACAAAGACAAGCAGTATTAGTCGATGCTTAATGCACATACAATGTAAAATGTGATGGATTAATAAATGCGAATATTTGATGGATCAATCATCGAGAAAATAATGTATAATATCCATATATAAAAGTATAATGGTGGTCTAATTTTTATACATTTGTTACAACTGATATCTTATACTCACGGCCTTGCGGTGAGTACATACATTAATTCTATCACAGTTATCGTTCTCACAAAAATCAGCAATTTCTCAGAAATTTCAACGGTAAAAATTAGTCCAACAAACTAGCTAGTATGCCAGCATGATCAGTTTGCTTATTAGAAAAGCATCAATTTGCATGCATGTAAGTACAGCTACTCGTACAACCAACTAACATGACTGCTATTATGGCCCGTGCACTATTTGGGGGACTTAAACTGAAATACTAGTGCGAGAATCATGGTGTTTACTTAAGCACAGCAAAGAGGGCAGAAATTCAGATCTATAACCATTAATCATCCTCAATTAGTCTTGCATGAACTATTTAAATACAGTATCGGATATACATGAATACATAACAACTAGCCTTAGATAAAGAAGCAATGCCTATCAACATAAGAATGTTTGATAAGCGGATGCAATTCAGTTTAACTGATAAGTTTGTAACTCTGATCACTATAAGAAATCTCTTTACATTGATAAGGCTTGGAGAAAGAATGGGACTAACAGCTGAAATGCTATATGAGCACGACGAGAATGATCTTCCGGATGCAAGAACCAGCATAACATATTGTCATTCTTGATATAGCAATTGAAGCTTGCGGCCATCTCGGCCGAACAATGCGATGAGATCATGAAAATGAAGGAGCGAGCAACCGATGTAAGTAAGACTCTTGAACATATGGTAAGAACTCAAGCGTATATGTGCCCCACAAATTTTATGGCAGTTCACTGATCCCTCTTAAAGTTGTATATTCAAACCAAAGTGGCATATAGGAAGAGATCACATGATATTTGCAAAGAAGTACTCCTCTGAGCTAGCTAGTACGACGAAGATATCCCCCGGCTTAGAAAAGAAAAATTTGACAAATTGGACATACGGAAGATGATCATGATCAATGGACAAGAAACATATATACCGACAGAGACGGAGGATGGCATTGCATTATCACGAGGGGGCGGCTGCGGCACCTCCCAAGCTTCGAGCAAAGCGGCTAGCGATGTAGCAGCTCGGCGGCGCAACTAGCCCATAGGGCTGCAGTCCACGACCTTCTTGCGTGCGCTGCGTCGGCCTGAAGAGTTGCTGCTCGGGGAAGAAAACGACGGCCAAAGGGTTCTTGGGGTGGATGAGTGCAAGCACGGGCATCTTCTTGGGCACACTGGTAGCCTTGTAGCTCTTATCGCCCGGATCTCCATAAGCGTCGCCTCTGCTCGAGTCCACTCCACAGGTGCGGATGTGCCGGCGTCCACACGGCGACCTTGGGGCGTCGCGGTCTTGACGTGCGTGTCAACGAACCGCAGCTTGCCATTGGCGGCCCATGCGTGGCGGTACTGCGTCGGTGACACCCAGCCTTCCTGCGCCAGGCTCCCTCTCCGGCGGGAAGGGAGCGAAGCCAGGACCGGCTTGTCCGTGAAGGGGTCGCGATGGATGGCGCCCCATGAGAGGTCCACCACGAGCCTCCCGTGGTGCGAGACCACGCGATGGGAACCAGCGGGCGTGGCGGGGGCGGTAGTGGGCGGGCTTCTCGACCCACTCTCCTACCTCCGTGGAGAAGCGAGGCGTGGCTTCGTCGCTGCCGAAGATGGGTGGAGCTCAGCGACCATGTAGTGGCCGCGCGCCCACAGGGGGGCGAGAAGGCGAGGAGGGCCTGGTGCATGATGGTGGCCTCGAGGTCGGGAGGCTGGAGCAGCAGGCGGTGGTGGTGTTGAGCAGTAGTGAGTCGGTGAGTTTCGGTGACTCCTGGTGGCAGGCGATCGATGACCTCACGGGTCGGGCGTGCGCAGGTTAGCTGGAGGAGGAGAAGGCGGAGGGATCGGCGCCCGAGCCTGAAGGGGAAGTTGCGAGGCGTGGGGGTGCGGGAAGATCTTGTGGGGAGGCAGTGAGGATCGAGGCAATGGCGGCGCCGCCAGTACTGACAATGAGGCGTCGCCAGCGTCCGGTCTGGAGCAGGATCTGCCTAGGATGACCTGGCGGGGAGGGCCAGTGGCGGAGGAGGCGAGGGCGGATCTGAGCTGCGGCTGCGCCATCGATCTGGGCTCATAGCGGGCAAGCGAAGGAAGCTGGGAAAAGTGGAGGTGGTGTGGGTGGGATGGGTGGCGTGGTGGTGCAGAGAAGAAGGCGAGAGGGAGGAGCTGAGCCAGCCCGGCGGGGAGCAGGGAGTGGCAGCCTTTCTAGTTTGAGCGTCTCGTCTCTTCACTTCTCATCCTATTTCTTGTCGCTTTCTCTGGAGCTTTCCACAAGATTTTTTTTCTTTTACTTCACTTTGCAAAATGGCATGGCGACAGATTTTGAAGCAACGTTCAACTATCTCCAACAGCTCCCTCTTTGTAAAAAAGGAGTTGAGTTCAAACATGGTCTTTAAATTAACTTCGCTCTTGTAAACATTTTTTATGGTTTGGTATACTTTCTTAAATTTCCCTCGTGTTTATAAAGGAAAATGATCCACGATAAGCGTCCACCGTATTCTACATGCCCACGTGCCACATAGGCACACCACCTCTCTCCTTTTCCTTCTCATCTCCCACGAACACATCTCATTAATATCTTCCCCAACCTCGTCTCCTACCTCCGGTTCAGTCTCATGAATACGCATGAAACCAGATGTTGTTGCTCCACCACCCCGCCCTCCTCTTCTCCTTCCTTCTCCTTTCTCTCTTCCTCTGAGGCACACGCCACTAGAGCCATGCCGCGCCCGTCTGGAGGAGCACCAGCGTGAACGGCCGTGGTGTCGCCTCCTCAAGGTCGGCCAGCGCGGTGCCGCATGCATCGGTGGTTCTGCGACAACAACGTTGTTGCAATGGCCTCTGTGTGCGGTGGCGTTTTCTGCAACATGGTCTTTGTTGCAAAAAATGCAACAGCGGTCTTGTTGGAGGAATCTGAGAGAAGAAATTTGGCGATGTTGTTGCAAATTTTGCAACAAGGGTCATGTTGTAAGAATGAGGTTTGCAACAAGTGTCTTGTTGTAGGAAAAAATAGAATAACTTTTGCAAAGGGTGTTGTTGCAGGAATGAGGTTAAATAACAAGGGTCTTGTTGTAGAAAAATAGAATAGAGGAGCCAGCTGACATTGTATAATCAGACGGCTCGCTAAGTGACGGATCTTTTAACGAGCATAGCATGTTGGGAACATAGTAATTTCAAAAAAATTCCTCGCACCACGCCAAGATCATGGTGATGCATAGCAGAGAGGAGAGTGTTGTATCGTACCCTCGTAGACCCGAAAGCGGGCGTTAACTGCTTAGCGGTTGATGTAGTCGTCGTCTTCACGATCCGACCGATCAAGTACGAGCGTCACGGCACCTCGAGTTCAGCACCCGTTCAGCCCGATGGCGTTCCTCGAACTCCGATCCAGGCGAGTGTTGAGGAGAGTTTTAAATCGACCTGCAGGCGTGATAGCGATGTTGATGTTCTACCGGCGAGGGCTTCGCCTAAGCACCGCTTCTGATGTGCTCGAGGTGGACTATGGTGGAGGGCACCGCTTTGCAGCTAAGAGATCAATGATCAATTGTTGTGTCTACTACGGGTGCCCCCCGTATATAAAGGAGCAAGGGGGAGGCGGCCGACCTAGGAGGAGGTGCACCAAGGGGAGTCCTACTCCCAGGGAGTGAGACTCCTCCTTTCCTTGTTGGAGTAGGAGAGAAGGAAGGGGAGAGGAAGAAGGAAAGGGCCGCACCCTTGTCCAATTCGGACGGAGGAGGCGTGCCTCCTTCCTTTGGCCTCTCTCCTAGGCGGGCCACCTCAATTGAAGGGTATTGAGTTGAATACCCATGATTTTTACAAAAAGCGACTAGGTATATGTTGTATATATCGTATGCGTATAAAGAAAAACGAAACGTCATAACCACGGGATAGATAGGCATTTCAGCCCAAAAGCAGGCTAGCCCACTCTCTATTTTCCCTCAACACCACGACTTGGCCCATTGGAGCTACAGCCCACACCGTTCTCCCTTCCGTGTTCGATCGATCGGGGCCAGCGGCGGGATAACCCGCACCTCCTTCCGTGTTGATCTATTCGCGCGAGCCACCAGTGGCGAGTACATTGCCATCGCTTTGATCGGCGATCGCTGCGTCACGTCTTGTGGCCTTGAACGGCTCAACAAATCCATCCCTCGCCCCATTGATTACGATCCAGCCAGTCGCTTCTGGACATCGAGCATCGATGTAATTTCAAATCCACAACCCACAAATTCAGTTACAATTGCTAATTAGATATATTAATCCTTAGCTATACGATGTTGGGTTTCTCCTCTCATGCGATTTTTATTTCTTAGTCGAACTAAATTCATTTCTCACTTCTTTGGCGAGGCATAGTTTTCTTCTCGTCTTGTCCGCGGGCTGCAGTACAACGCACAAGACTAAGTAAGTTAGTTTGATCTTGTCTTTCTATTTAATTATAGTGAAATTTTTTAGACATGATAATTTGCAACTTTTCATTTGAATTTGTAATGTGAGGCGTGTATAAATTTTGATTTGTTACAATCAGCCTAATCTATAAGATTAGTCATTGAAAGGAATTATTCTTACAAGTTAAGGATGAAGACATCATCCCTCATTTTCAAAGCATCAAGGATCCCAAATTTATCAAGTTAAAGATGAAGACATCATCACTCATTTTCCTATTTTCTATCCTCTATATATCCTAAATTTTGCCATGATATGTTGAAAAATTATTACTTCTATATGTTGGACAATTCCAATTTATGATCAATTTTTATAAATATAATATATTACAAGATATCTTTTTTTAAATATATTTTACAACTAGTAATATGTCATTATAATTGGTTATATACACCAAAAGGAAGGCTATAGGCTTTTAGAAAAAAGTTTTCAAATTTGAATACACACGCTTCAATTCCTGGGCCCGCCCCTGCTCTCTCCTCTATTCCCGTATGGCCCAATAAGGCCCATATACTCCCCGGCGAATTCCCGTAACTCTCCGGTACTCCGATAAATACCCGAATCACTCGGAACCTTTCCGATGTCGAATATAGTCGTCCAATATATCAATCTTTACGTCTCGACCATTTGAGACTCCTCGTCATATCCCGATCTCATCCGGGACTCGAACTCCTTTGGTACATCAAAACTCATAAACTCATAATATACTTGTCATCAAAACTTTAAGCGTCACGGACCCTACGGTTCGAGAACTATGTAGACATGACCGAGACCGTCTCCGGCCAATAACCAATAAGCGGAACCTGGATGCTCATATTGGCTCTCATATTCTCTGAAGATCTTTATCGGTCAGACCGCATAACAACATCGTTGTTCCTTTGTCATCGGTATGTTACTTGCAGAGATTCGATCGTCGGTATCTCAATACCTAGTTCAATCTCGTTACCGGCAAATCTCTTTACTCGTTCCGTAATACATCATTCCGCAACTAACTTATTAGTTGCAATGCTTGCAAGAGCTTAAGTGATGTGCATTACGAGAAGGCCCGAGAGATACCTCTCCAGAGCAATCGAGTGACAAATCCTAATCTCGAAATCGCCAACCCAACAAGTACCCGGAGACACCTGTAAACACCTTTATAATCACCCGATTCGTTGTGGCGTTTGGTAGCACACAAAGTGTTCCTCCGATAGCAGGAGTTGCATAATCCCGTCATAGGAACATGTATAAGTCATGAAGAAAGCAATAGCAACATACTAAGCGATGATGCGCTAAGCTAACGGAATGGGTCATGTCAATCACATCATTCTCCTAATGATGTGATCCCGTTAATCAAATAACAATTCTTTGTCCATGGTTAGGAAACATAACCATCTTTGATTAACGAGCTAGTCAAATAGAGGCATACTAGTGACACTCTGTTTGTCTATGTATTCACACATGTATTATGTTTTCGGTTAATACAATTCTAGCATGAATAATAAACATTTATCATGAAATAAGGAAACAAATAATAACTTTATTATTGCCTCCAAGGCATATTTCCTTGATCTCCACTTGCACTAGAGTCAATAATCTAGATCACATCACCATGTGATTAACATCGATAGTTCACATCATCATGTGATTAACACCCATAGTTCACATCGCCATGTGACCAACACCCAAAGGTTTACTAGATTCAGTAATCTAGTTCAAATTGCTATGTGATTAACACCCAAAGAGTACTAAGGTGTGATCATGTTTTGCTTGTGAGAGAATCTTAGTCAACAGGTCTTTCACATTCGGATCCGTTATGTATTTTGTAATTTTCTATGTATACAATGTTCCTTGCGGAGCTACTCTAGCTAATTGCTCCCCACTTTCAATATGTATCTAGATCGAGACTTAGAGTCATCGAGATCGGTGTCAAAGCTTGCATCGGCGTAACTCTTCTGACGAACCTTTTGACACCTCCATAATCGAGAAACATATCCTTATTCCACTAAGGATAATTTTGACGGCTGTCTAGTGATCTACTCCTAGATCACTATTGCCTCCTTGCCAAAATCAGTGTAGAATATACAATAGATCTGGTACACAACATGGCATACATTATAGAACCTATGGCCAAGGGCATGAGGAATGACTTTCATTCTCTTTCTTATCTTCTGCCATGGTCGAGTTTTGAGTCTTACTCAATTTCACACCTTGTAACATAGGCAAGAACTCTTTCCTTGAGTGTTCCATTTTGAACTACTTAAAATCTTGTCAAGGTATGTACTCATTGGAAAAACTTATCAAGCGTATTGATCTATCTCTATAGATCTTGATGCTCAATATGTAAGCAGCTTCACCGAGGTCTTTCTTTGAAAAACTCCTTTCAAGCACTCCTTTATGCTTTGCAGAATAATTCTACATTATTTCGGATCAACAATATGTCATTCACATATACTTATCAGAAATGTTGTAGTGCTCCCCACACTTTATTGTAAATACGAGGCTTCATGAAGTCGTATAAAACTATATCCTTTGATCAACTTATCAGCGTATATTCCAACTCGAGATGCTTGCACCAGTCCATAGATGGATCATTGGAGCTTGCACATTTGTTAACAACTTTAGGATTGACAAAACCTTACTGGTTTGCATCATATACAACTCTTCTTTAAGAAAACCATTAAAGATTGCAGTTTTGTTATCCATTTGCAATTTCATAAAATGCGGCAATTGCTAACATGATTAGGACAGACTTTAAGCATCGATCACAGTGAAAAATCTCATCGTAGTCAACACCTTGAACTTTGTAAAAACCTTTTTCGACAAGTCTAGCTTTGTAGATAGTAACACTATCTATCGTCCATCTTCCTCTTGAAGATCCATTTATTTTCTATGGCTTCCCGATCGCCGACAAGTCAACCAAAGTCCATACTTTGTTCTCATACATGGATCCTATCTCAGATTTCATGGACTCAAACCATTTCAGCGAATACTGGGCATCATCGCGCTTCCTCATAGTTACGCAGGATTCGTCATGGTCTAGTAACATGACTTCCGAACAGGATTACAATACCACTACGAGTGCGGATCTCACTCTGGTTTTACCTATGAGATTCGGTAGTAACTTGATCTGAAGTTACATGATCATCATCATTAGCTTCCTCACTAATTGGTGTAGTAGTCACGAGCAGATTTACGTGATGAACTACTTTCAATAAGGGAGAAAGTACAATTACCTATATCAAGTTCTATTTTCCTCCACTCACTTCTTTCGAGAGAAACTCCTTCCCTAGAAAGGATCCATTCTTAGCGAATATTTTGCCTTTTGGATATGTGATAGAAGGTGTACCCTTGTCTCCTTTGGGTATCCTATGAAGACACATTTATCCAATTTGGGTTTGAGCTTATCGGGATGAAACTATTTCACATAAGCATCATAACCCCAAACTTTAAGAAACGACAACTTTGGTTTCTTGCCAAACCACAGATTCATACGAGTGTCGTCTCAACATATTTAGATGGTGCCTTTTTAGCGTGAATGCAGGCATCTCTCTAATGCATGACCCCAAAGCGATAGTGGTAAGTAAAACATCATAGATTGTACTATATCCAATAAAGTACAGGTTATGACGTTCGGACACATTATGATGTGGTGTTCTAGGTGGCACAATTTGTGAAACTATTCCACATTGTTTTAATTGAAGACCAAACTCGTAACTCAAATATTTGTCTCCAT
>JAHIAM010003072.1:0-47936 GCA_021605205.1 Aegilops longissima
TACTTGTTCTTGATTGTTACTTCATTCAATCCACGGTAATCAACAACCATTCTCAACGATCCATCCTTATTCTCCACTAACAAAGCGGGTGATCCCCAAGGTGAAGAACTTGGCGAATAAAGCCTTTATCAATAGTTCCTTAATCGCTTCTTGATTTCCGCCAAATCCTTTGCGGGCATCTGTCTGATAAACCCGATATCGGGCTGTTCACGGCAACAGCTCGATCAAAAATTCAATGTCTCTATCCGCGGCATTCACAGCAACTCTTAGGAAATACATCGGGATAATCCTTTACCATTGGTACTTCTTCTGTACCACTCACGATAAGCAATTAACTTGTGCTCTCCTCGGCTCGTGCCGTGATCGTATAATCCTCCTTCCTTACGGTGTGGTGAGCAAAATTGACCTTGTGGTACAATCTATGTTTCCTCCATACTTTGATAACCAATCCATTCCTAATATCACATCAATCCTTGGGATTCCAAAACTATTAGAGTGCGAGGGAAAACATAGGGTCCAATCCTTAGTGGCGATCGATCACACCATTTACTAGCCATGTACTCTGCTCGGGTGAGGTTACTAGCATGGGTGACCTAAGGGCTTGGGTTGGTAACTCATACTTATCCACAAATCCCTTGATATGTATGAATCGATGCACCGATGTCGAAAAGAACAAGCTGCGATAAATGACTTAACCAAAACTTCTGATTCTTGCATCGGGCTGATCTTCAACCTCCTCCACATCAATGTGGTTCACTTGTCCCTGTTGAAAGGTTGGTCTTCTTTCGAGCTTCCATTGCCATTTCCATTACGGCATACGGGCGAGTCATTTGCATAGTGCCCGATCTTGCGGCACTTAAAGCAAATAATGTGACTCAGGTCTACCTTGGATGGTGTTGGCGGGTTGGTGCGATTCATCGTTGCTTCCTCCATTCCGTTCCCATTCTTGGTGCCATTATGGTTATGTGAATTACCTCCTCCATGGGTATCTTGAAACTGAATTCCTGATTTAGGGGTATACGAGGCTTCTGCTGGGATCGAGTTATACTTCCCTTGTCCATACTTCCGCTTGCAGTTCTCAATTCTTCTTTGCTTTCCTTCAATCATGAGAGCTCGGTCTACTAACTCCTGGTAGTTGTTGAAACTTGCTACCATCAACGGCATCTGAACTCATCATTCAGTCCTTCTAGAAACTTCTCTGTTTAGCTGCATCTGTATAGCGTCATCAGGGGCATAACGTGCTAATTTGCTAAAGTCATCCACATCTTGTATGATCCTTCCTCCTTGGCGTGAGTTGCGAAACTCACGCTTCTTCATAGCCATGGCTCCTGCTAAAACATGGGCGGTCAAAGCTTCTTGAAACTGGTCCCATGTGGCGGTGTCTCTGGGGTAAGTGGCTGTGAAATTCTCCCACCATCTTTGCGGGTCCTTCAAGCTGATGTCTGCAAACTTCACTCTTTCACCATCATGCATCCTGCGGTGGTCAGCTCCTTCCTATCTTGCGGAGCCGGTCATACTGCTACAATCGGCTCGGTGCTCTTTGGAATACACGGCGGGTTCAGTCTAAGAAGCGAGTCGGATGATCCGCGGTGGTGGTGGTGGCGGTGGGTTGTTGTTGTTGTTGTTGTTGTTGTTACTGCACCAATCTTTGAATCAGGGTATTCTGCTCTTTGGATCAATTGGGTGATCTCTGGCGGAAAAGCGAATCGAGGGTCGGCGTCTCGGAGGCATCGATGGGTTTAGAAGAGAGAAATGTAGAATAGAATAAGGTCTAAGGAATCACTACCCAAATGCACATGAGCAAATGCACACAAAATCACTTCATTCAATCAAACAAGGGCTTTAGCGATCTAACTATCGCAAAAGTGCGTGTACTATAATGTTTACATGGAGGAACACTACTAATATGTGGGGACTTCTACTAATTTGAACGGTGGAAGACTCCATGATGTACTGCTCAACCGTCTTCAAAGTCGGGTTCACTTGGATCCGAATCGGTGTCGTCGATGTTAATGTAGTCGCTTGGGTATTCGACATCTGGTCTTCATTCTGGCGCCAACTTCTTCTTGAGTTCTTGATCTCGTACTTAAGATCGTTATTGTGTCTTGCGAGCTACGATCTCGTCCATGTAGTCCTTGCGTGTAGTCTTTAGTTCTTCTTCGATTCGATGATCCTTCCCTTTGTCTTACGCAACTCCAACATGTCATTGCACATTTGGTTCTCTGGCGTCGAATGTGCTGATTTAGCTCTGGATGAAAGCTGCAATGGATCTATCCTTCTTGGTGTTGTGACGTCCAGTTGTCATCTCGGCGTCATAAATCTGGTAGATGGTATCCTTGAGGTCTTCTTGATAAACTTCTCCAATCGTCCCATGGTGATGTGAGCTGCCATGCTCTTTCCCGGACTCAAGTTGGTGCACTAAAACACTATCTATAGGCTTGGTGATTGGGCGAATGTCCTTCTGGGCGTGAGCATGAATCTTCAGCGCTCCTCTTGAGGCGAGTGGCGTTGAAAGTCCGGTGAAGCTTGGTAATCAATGTTCGGTGCTTAGTGACTTCCTTCAAGTGAAATCAAAGGTGTGCCTTCATCGGTTGGGTGTACTTGATCTTCGCGTCCGTCATCCTAAGAGAGTAGAAAAGATGAGGAGTTAGAAAATGGGAAGAGAGTAGTGATCTATGGCTTTAACTTAGTGGTGCGTGTCCTCTGATCGGTCGTGTGCTCGATACCATTCTCATGGCGACCGGACCGAATGGATCGATCTCGTGCTCGATGTCATCCTGGATCGATGTCTTGACACCACGATGCTTGAAGGATTTATAGCGAGTAGCAATCACACACTTATTACATCGTTGTCCACAAGGGAACTTATTACAATAATATGGCTTAAGGCCATCTAATAATAACAATGGAAGGCTTGGAAGATAAGCGAGTCCATCAACTCCAGCGGCATCCTTGAGTATAGAACCACGACCTAACACCTTACAAATGCGTGCGAAAATTCTGCAAGCGTGAAAAGTTGCAGCCAGCAATTGACACATGGAATATCTTGGCAATGTAACACATAAAACAATGAGGAAAATAAGCCTATACTACATGCATATATGGCTGGTGGTAAGGCTCTCTGATTTACATTGCATAAAGCTGATTTTCCCTACATCAAAGGAATACTTTTATTTAACTATCATGGTGGTTGTTAAACATTGAGAATGGTTGTGACATCCTCAATCCCAATTAAAAGTACTCATCAAAACCCAATAACTTTTATTTAGAAGTAACATGTTGAGATTCACATGATATTCAATTCAGGATACTCAAATTGTCCATAACGGGGACACGGCTAATCATGATTAGTTTATACACTCTGCGAGAGGTTTGCACTTTTCCCCACAAGACTCGATCGCCTCGCTTGGTTCTCGCACTACATGGTGTTTGAAAGCGGATGACCGAGACATAGTCTTTCGAAGCGCTAGCACCTTACATGTGGGTAGACCGTACCAACCTACATCCCTACATCAGCTAGCCTACCGTAGAGTTCGCACAACTTAGTCAACTTCATGAGCCCATAATTGGCTTGTGGCTGCTGCACGGAAGTTTCAGTTTGAATAATCTTATGATCCCTTAGAGCACAGGTGGCGGTCCGAAGAAATCTGAGGCAAGTCTGATGGAAACCAGGTGCCTCAATCCACCCGGATGTGTGTTTAGGTTGCCACCTTAGATAAACCATTAATTAACAATCTCACATCTGTCATGGATATTCACTCACCCAATCCCGTCTACTAGCATAGCATGGCATGAACAAGCAAGCGTAGAAGTAACTCCCAAGGTTTCATAAGTAAAAGCAGGTAATAGGTACTACCTCAATCTACTTCCCAAACCCACAATTTAATTTGATCCTAAACATGCAAGTGTTTGAGGACTTGATCTAATGCAATAAAACTGGGTAGTAGAAAAGGTATGATCAAAGTGTTACTTGCCTTGCGATGATCCATGAGACCTAGAGATTGAAGTAACAAGCGGCGCACTCCGGTGATCTACGCGAGACAAACAACAAGCATACAATAAGTACTCATCTAATGCAGGGAAATCTCGAATAAAAGATCTAACGAGATAGTTCAACTTAGAACCCTGGTTGCAAAAGAATCGAATCAAAATAAACATCAAAAAGTCGAACTCGAGAGAAAGCGACTCGGTTTTAAATCTGAAACTAGGTCAAAATTTCACAGTAGCAAAACTCTGTGAAAGTAGGTTAATCGAGCAGCGGTTTCGTTCTGAAACTCAGTAGCTTGAATCACTGATTCCGACAAGCGAGCGAGAAATAAAACAGATTTGAAAATCGGATCTGAAATCGAATCAGAAAAATAACGGATTAAATCCGATTAAAAGAAAAGCGACGAGCGGATTAAATAGCGGACGTTCGTTAACGAACGAATCAACGAACGCGTTCATTAAAGCGAGCAGTTCGGTGAGCGTTCGTTAAATAAAAAACGAAAAAATAAAACCAATCTAGGTAAAAAAACCGAACATCTTTTTAAAAAAACCGGATCGGTTTATTAGGAAAAACGGATCGGGCGGGGCTACCTCGGTGATCTCTGGCCAGAGAGCTCAGTGAGAGCTCGAGTGAGGCGAAGTCCGCGAGGTTGGGAGGCGAAAGAGGTTCGGCGAAGTTCGGCAGCGGCAAACATGCGGCGGCGATCCTTAGGCGGCCCAGGGGTTGGTGTGGTCGGGTGATAAGCGGGCGGTGAGAGAGAGAGGCGGCGGTTATAAAGGCGCCGGGTGGCAGGGAGGGCAAAGTGCAGGGGTGGAGGCGGACTCAGGCGGAGGCGTCGTCTGTGTGAGGCACCTTGGTGGTGTGAGTGGAAGGGAGGTGGGCAGGAGTGGGCTGGGAAGGCTGGGCCTCGGCCCGAGAGAAGCCTAAGTATATATATTTTTTAAATGAAATTTAAACCAAATGAATTAAAAAATACCAAATGAACTCAAATTAAATAAAACAAATTTTCCCGACTCCTAAAAATGAGTGAACAAAATGAACTTTAAAAGCAGCAAACATGCATATATTTTTAAAATGCTCATTTTGCCTAAGCAAAATAAATCTTCCAAAAGCAAATTTGATTTATTTATAATATCTTCATTTTTCCTAAATGTTGGGAAAGTCATATTATTCCCTCTCAAAATATTTTTATAGGAAAACTTTATGAAGATAATTTAAATAAATCAAATGATCCCATTTTCAAAATTTGAGAAATCCCAAATATGAAAATAATGAAACTTCAACTCTCTCAGAGGTCCTTGAGTTGCGTGAAATTTTCTAGGATCGGAAAATCTGAGAAAAATATGACATGCATGATGACCTAATGTATAACATTCCAAATTGAAAATTTGGGATGTTCTGATCATCTGGATCGGTGTAAAAGCTTGCATCGATATAACTCTTTCTGACGGGCTCTTTTATCACCTCCATAATCGAGAAATATTTCCTTAGTCCTCACTAAGGATGTTCTTGACCAATGTCGATGATCTACTCCTAGATCACTATTGCCTCCTTCCCAAATTGAGCAAGGTATACAATAGAGTGCGGTACATAGCATAGCATACTTTATAGAACCTATGGTGAGGCATAGGGAATGACTTTCATTCTCTTTTCTATTTTACTGCCGTGGTGGGATTTGAGTCTTACCTTGTAACACGGGCAGAAACTCTTTCTTAGACTGTTCCATTTTAAACTACTTTAAAATCTTGTCAAGGTATGTACTCATTGAAAAACTTATCAAGCGTCTTGATCTATCTCTATAGATCTTGATGCTCAATATGTAAATAGTTTCTTGAGGTCTTTCTTTGAAAAACTCCTTTCAAATACTCCTTTATGCTTTCTGAGAATAATTCTACATTATTTCCGATCAACAATATGTCATTCACATATACTTATCAGAAATGTTGTAGTGCTCCCTCACCTTTTTGTAAATACGAGGCTTCTCCAAAGTCTATATAAAACCATATGCTTTGATCACACTATCAAGCGTTTTATTCAACTCGAGATGCTTGCACCGGTCCATAGATGGATCATTTGAAGCTTGCACATTTTGTTAGCTCCTTTAGGATTGACAAAACCTTGGTTGCATCATATACAACTCTTCTTTAATAAATCCATTAAAGAATGCAATTTTGACATCCATTTGCCAGATTTCATAAAATGTGGCAATTGCTAACTTATGATTCGGACAGACTTAAGCATCGCTTCTGTTGAGAAAATATCATTGTAGTTAACACCTTGAACTTCGAAAATCCTTTTTGCGACAAGTCGAGCTTTGAATAGTAACACTACTATCGGTGTCCGTCTTCCTCTTGAAGATCCATTTATTTAACATGGCTTGCCGATCATCGAACAAGTCAACCAAAATCCATACTTTGTTCTCATACATGGATCTATCTCAGATTTCATGGCCTCAAGCCATTTTGCGGAATCTGGGCTCATCATCGCTTCCTCATAGTTCGTAGGTTCATCATGGTCTAGTAACATGACTTCCGAACATGATTACCGTACCACTACAGTGCGGATCTTACTCTGGAAGACCTCACGAGGTTTGGTAGCAACTAGATCTGAAGTTTCATGATCATCATCATTAACTTCCTCACTAATTGGTGTAGGAATCACTTGGAACTGATTTACGTGATGAACTACTTTCCAATAAGGGAGAAGGTACAATTACCTCATCAATTTCTACTTTCCTCCACTCACTTCTTTCGAGAGAAACTTCTTCTCTAGAAAGGATCCATCTTAACAACGAAAAACTTGCCTTCGGATCTGTGATAGAAGGTGTACCCAATAGTTACCTTTGGGTATTCTATGAAGGCACTTCTCCAATTTGGGTTTGAGCTTATCGGTGAAAACTTTTTCACATAAGCATCACAAATCAAAATTTTAAGAAAGCGACAGCTTAGGTTCTTGTTAAACCATAGTTCATCGATGTCGTCTCAGCGGTTTAGATGGTGCCCTATTAAGCGTGAATGCAGTTGTCTCTAATGCATAACCCCAAAAGCGATATTGGTAAATCGGTAAGAGACATCATTGATCGCACCATATCAAAATAAAATGCGATTCTGACGTTCGGACACACCATAACGTTGTGGTGTTCGGTGGCGTGAGCTGTGAAACTATTCCACATTGTTTTAATTGAAGACCAAACTTCGTAACTCAAATATTCATCTCCACGATCAGATCGCGAAACTTTATTTTCTTCACTCTGAAATTCTTTGAACCTTTCAACTATTTCAGACTTATGCTTCATCAAGTAGATATACCCATATCTACTCAAATCATCTTATGAAGGTCGAGAAAATAACGATACTTGCCACAGTATCAACACTCATTGGATCGCATACATTGGTATGTATTATTTCCAATAAGTCGGTATCTCGTTCCATTGTTCCGAACAACGGAGTTTTAGTCATCTTGCCCAAAAGGCACGGTTATAAGTATCAAATGATTGATAATCAAGTGATTCCAAAAACCCATCGACATGGAGTTTCTTCATGCGCTTTACCGATATGACCCAAGCGGCGGTGCCACAAATAAGTTGCACTATCATTATTTACTTTGCATCTTTTGGCATCAATATTATGAATATGTGTATCACTACTATCGAGATCCAACAAACTATTTTCATTGGGTGTATGACCATTGAAGGTTTTATTCATTTAAGCAGAACAACAATTATTCTCGATTTTAAATGAATAACCGTTTTGAAAACTATTTTCATTGGGTGTATGACCATTGAAGGTTTTATTCATGTAAGCAGAACAACAATTATCCTTTGACTTTAAATGAATAACCGTTTTGCAATAAACATGATCAAATCATATTCATGCTCAGCATAAACACCAAATAACATTTATTTAGGTTTAACACTAATCCCGAAAGTATAGGGGTGTGCGATGATGATCATATCAATCTTGGAACTACTTCCAACACTCATCGTCACTTCCCTTCAACTAGTCTCTGTTTTACGTAACTCTGTTTGAGTTACTAATCTTAACAACGAACAAGTATCAAATACTAGGGGCTACTATAAACACTAGTAAGGCACACATCAATAACACTGTATATCAAATATAACCTTGTTCACTTTGCCATCCTTCTTATTCACCAAATACTTGGGGTAGTTCCGCTTCGGTGACTAGTTCCATTGCAGCAAAAGCACTTAGTCTGAGGCTTAGGTCGGACTTGGGCTTCTTCACTCGACGACAACTTGCTTGCGTTCTTCTTGAAGTTCCTTCTTCCCTTTGCCCTTTTCTTTGAAACTAGTGGTCTTGTCAATCATCAACACTTGATGCTCTTTTCTTGATTTCTACCTTCGTCGATTTTAGCATCACGAAGAGCTTGGGAATACTTTTGTCATCCCTTGCATATTATAGTTCATCACAGTTCTACTAACTTGGTGATGGTGACTAGAAAATTCTGTCAATCACTATCTTATCGGAAGATTAACTCCCACTTGACTCAAGCGATTGAAGTACCCAGACAATCGAGCACATGCTCACTAGTTGGCGATTCTCCTCCATATTTTAGCTATAGAACTTGTTGGAGACTTCATATCTCTCAACTCGGGTATTTTCTTGAAATATTAACTTCAATTCCTGGAACATCTCATATGGTCCATGGCGTTCAAAACGTCTTTGAAATCGATTCTAAGCCGTTAAGTATGGTGCACTAAACTATCAAGTAGTCATCATATTGAGCTAATAAGCGTTCATAACGTCGCATCTGCTCTGTAATGGAGTACGTCACCTAGCGGTGTATTAAGGACATAATTGTTCTATGCAGCAATGAGGATAAACCTCAGATCACGGATCCAATCCGCATCATTGCTACTAACATTTTTCAATACAATTTTCTCTAGGAACACATATAAAAAACATAGGGAAGCAACAACGCGAGCTATTGATCTACAACGAACATAGACAAGCAAAATACTACCAGGACTAAGTTCATGATAAATTAAAGTTCAATTAATCATATTACTTTAGAACTCCCACTTAGATAGACATCTCTCTAGTCATCTAAGTGATTCGTGATCCACATTAACTACACCATGTCCGATCGTCACGTGAGATGGAGTAGTTTCAGCAGTGAACATCAATATGTTGATCATATCTACTATATGATTCACGCTCGACCTTTTGGTCTCCGTGTTCGAGGCCATATCTGTTATATGCTAGGCTCGTCAAGTTTAACTTTGAGTATTCGCGTGCATAACTGTTTTGCACCGTTGTATTTGAGCGTAGAGCCTATCACACCCGATCATCACGTGGTGTCTCGGCACGAAGAACTTTCATAGCGGTGCATACTCGGGAGAACACTTCTTGATAATTTTAGTGAGAGATCATCTTATAATGCTACCGTCAATCAAAGCAAGATAAGATGCATAAAGGATAAACATCACATGCAATCAATATAAGTGATATGATATGGTCATCATCATCTTGTGCTTGTGATCTCCATCTCGAAGCTTACCGTCATGATCACCATCGTCACCGGTAGCGACACCTTGATCTCCATCGTAGCATCGTTGTCGTCTAGCCAACTATTGCTTCTCGACTATCGCTACTGCTTAGTTATAAAGTAAAGCAATTACATGGCGTATGCATTTCATACAATAAGCGACAACCATATGGCTCCTGCCGATTGCCGATAACTTCGGTTACAAAACATGATCATCTCATACAATAAAATATAGCATCACGTCTTGACCACATCACATCACAACATGCCTGCAAAAACAAGTTAGGCGTCCTCTACTTTGTTGTTGCAAGTTTTACGTGGCTGCTACGGGCTAAGCAAGAACCGTTCTTACCTCGCATCAAAACCACAGCGATAGTTTGTCAAGTTGGTGCTGTTTTAACCTTCAAGGACCGGGCGTAGCACTCAGTTCAACTAAAGTGAGAGAGCAGACACCGCCGGTCACCTTTAAGCAACTAGTGCTCGAGGCGGTGAAACCAGTCTCGCGTAAGCGTCTGGCGTAATGTCGGTCCGGGCGCTTCATCTCACAATACCGCCGAACCAAAGTATGACATGCTGGTAAGCGGTATGACTTATATCGCCCACAACTCACTTGTGTTCTACTCGTGCATATAACATCAGCGCATAAAACCAGGCTCGGATGCCCTTTGTAGGGAGCGTAGTAATTTCAAAAATTTCCCTACGCTTACGCAAGACCATGGTGATGGCATAGCAGCGAGAGGAAGTGTCTGTCCACGTACCCTCGTGAACCGTGGCGGGCGTTATAACATAGCGGTTGATGTAGTCGTGCGTCTTCACGATCCGACCGATCCAAGTACCGAGCGTCGGCACCTCCATATTCACACCGTTCAGCTCGATGGCGATCCCGGGCTCCGATCAGCAAAGCGTCGGGGATGAGTTCCGTCAACCTGACGGCGTGGTAGCGATGATGATGCTCCACCGGCGCGGGGCCGCCTAAGCTCATGACGATATGACTTCACCGGGCGGGGCTTCGCCTAAGCTCATGACGATATGACGAAGTGGAATATGGTGGAGGGGCACCGCACACGGCTGAGGCGATCCGTAGATCAACTTGTGTGGCATGGGGTGCCCCCCTTTATATATAAAGGAGCAAGGGAGGGCGGCCAAGGAGGCGGCGCCAAGGGGAGTCCTACTCCCAGGGAGTAGGACTCCTCCTTTCTAGTAGGAGTAGGAGAGAAGGAAGGGGAAGGGAGGAAGGGTGCGGCCTCCCTAGTCCAATTCGGACTAGGCCTTGAAGCAGCGGCCTGCCTAGGCAGCCCCTCTCTCTTTCCGCAGGGCCCAATAAGGCCCAATACTTCTCCCGGCGAATTCCCGTAACTCTCGGTACTCGAAAAATACCGAATCATTGGAACCTTTCGAACTCGAATATAGTCGTCAATATATCGATCTTTCGTCTCGACCATTTGAGACTCCTCGTCATGTCCCGATCTCATCCGGGACTCGAACTCCTTGGTACATCAAAACTCATAAACTCATAATAAAACTGTCGCCATAACCTTAAGCGTGCGGACCCTACGGGTTCGAGAACTATGTAGACATGACCTAGAACTATTCTTGGTCAATAACCAATAAGCGGAACCTGGATGCCCATATTGGCTCCTACATATTCTCTGAAGATCTTTATCGGTCAAACCGCATAACAACATCGTTGTTCCCTTTGTCATCGGTATGTTACTTGCCGAGATTTGATCGTCGGTATCCAATACCTAGTTCAATCTCGTTCTGGCAAGTCTCTTTACTCGTTCTATAATGCATCATTCCGTAACTAACTCATTAGCTACATTGCTTGCAAGGCTTATAGTGATGTGCATTACGAGAGGGCGGAGATACCTCTCCGACAATCGGAGTGACAAAACCTAATCTCGAAATCGCCAACCCAACATGTACCTTTGGAGACACCTGTAGTACTCCTTTATAATCACCCGATTCGTTGTGGCGTTTGGTAGCACCAAAGTGTTCCTCCGATAAGCGGAGTTGCATAATCTCATAGTTACAGGAACATGTATAAGTCATGAAGAAAGCAATAGCAATATACTAAACGATCAAGTGCTAAGCTAACGGAATGGGTCATGTCAATCACATCATTCTCCTAATGATGTGATCCCATTAATCAAATAACAACACATGTCTATGGTTAGGAAACATAACCATCTTTGATTAATGAGCTAGTCAAGTAGAGGCATACTAGTGACTATATGTTTGTCTATGAATTCACACATGTATCATGTTTCCGGTTAATACAATTCTAGCATGAATAATAAACATTTATCATGATATAAGGAAATAAATAATAACTTTATTATTGCCTCTAGGGCATATTTCCTTCAAATAAGCCAGACCATTTCGTTTCACATAAGAGGGGTTAGGGTAAGCATATGAATAAGCAGAGAAATTTTTCGCGGACTTATGAACATAATGGTTTGAGGAATAATGCACATATTCATAGCCCTTAGCTCTACCCTGCGAAACAGAGTTGTTAGCATGATGATAATCATGTGAGGACTTTGATCCTTTTGAGAATTTGATCCACGTGAGAATTTGAGTGCGTATGAGGACTTGGATCCATATGAAGAATTTGGTCCATATGAAGAGTTTGATCTGGGGTTCCTATTCTTCACAGGTGGTGTCATGAGGACATTCACCTGAAGACTTTCAAGGCACCTTTTGGGAAGCCATATTTTCTTCATAGGGGAACTATTCCTGCAGTTAGTGCCAACATATCTAGCAAATACTTCACCATTCTGATTTTTGAACAGTTTATAGTTGGAGTCAAATGACTCATCAGAAGAATGAGGAGATTCACATGTAAAGCCAGATAAGTTAGATGGATCAACTGGTGGTCCCTTTGCAGCAACCCATGAGGTTTTGGGGTACTGCTCAGGCTTCCAATATGTTTCATCAGCATTGATTTTCCTCTCAAAGGCAATACCCTCTTTCCTAGGGTTCCCGTAGAGGATCTTCTTTTTACGCACATCACAAAGAGTCTGATGCCCTTTGAGGCTTTTGTACATGCCTGTCATGTACAATTCCTTCAGCCCTGCATCGTTAGTGATACTAGCAATGTCCTCAGATGAGGAATTAGTGATAGCGAGGCAGGTGAAGAATTTGTAACAGTTGAAGCATTTGAGCATTGGTGAAGAATTAGCGATTCACGTTCAATGCACTTTAAGCATGGAGGAACAAATTCTTCACGAAGCGCTGATTTGTTGAGCAAGTAATGAATCACGCTCCTTACGAAGATCTTCATAACTCACTCTTAGCTTCTCAAGATCTTGCTTTCTTTGAAGAAATTCATAAGAAAGTTTCTCATGATCGAGACAAGAGTGTTATGATGACCTTGAAGGCTGTCAAACCTAGGTGAAGTCTTTGAAGATTTTCAATCAAGGCTTTAATGCGATCCATTTCTTCACCCAACATATCATCACTTTTGTCTAGCATGTTTGAACCTTTTCAAAAGCCCTTTGTTGTTTCACAGCAATCTTAGCAAGTTTAGAGTAGCTGGGCTCGAGGTTTTCATCGATTCATTCTCACTAGATTCGGAGGAGGTATATTTGAGTACCTTGGCACCTTTGCCATGAAGCAATAGGTGGGGCGTAGTCATCATTTTCTTCATCAGCCTTGTTGGTGAGGTCATTTTCTTGAGTTGATGATAGACTTGCGGCGAATCACGATGGCGAGCCAGATCTCGCCACAGGACTTCGGACTCCTCAGATGCCTCCTCTTCCTCATGTTCCTCAAATTCAGCCTCAGAGTCCATTTCCTTGCTAATGAATGCCCGATCCTTCTTGGAGCTACTCTTCTTGTGAGATGAAGACTTCGAGGATTTTGATGATGAAGATTTTGACGATTTCTTCTTTTTCCTTAGCGTCATCAGAGCTGTAATCCTTGTATTACTTCTTCTTTAATTCCTTTTCCCATTGAGGACAATCTTGAATATAGTGACCAGGTTTCTTGCATTTGTGGCATAGCCTCCTCTTGTAGTCACTGGATGAGGAATCACTTTGAGGGTTTTCCAGCGTACGTCTTGAGAATTTTGGAACTTCTTCACGGCGGTGCTAGCTCCTGTCTCAATTCTTGAGGATCACCAAGGTTGCTACGAATCTTCACATTGATTGAGAGACTTGCCTTGGCCTTGGGGCACTTGATTTGCCATAGCTCGAACCATAGGGTCTCTCTTTTTAGCAAGATGGAACTCATGAGTATTTAGCCTCTCGAGGATATCGGCGGGATCAAGTGACTTGTAATCAGCTGCGTTCTTGTATCATTAATGCGAGTATCAAATGAGGAATCAAGCAATCTCAACAATTTCTTCACCACGATGGTCGGTGATGTCGATTAACACCAAGCGCTTGAAGCTCATTTGAGATGTCAGTGAGGCGATCGAAGGTTTGTTGAACATTTTCATTGTCGAGTCTTTTGAGGCAGTTGAAGAGATTGAGAAGAACATCAACTCGAGAGTCACGCTGAATTGAGACTCCTTCATTCACTTAGGACAGCCTATCCCAGATAAGCTTAGCAGTTTCCAAAGCACTCACTCTTCCATACTGTCCTTTGCTCAGATGGCCACATATGATATTCTTCACTTGAGAATCGAGTTGCTTGAATCTCTTCACATCGGTAGCGTTCAGTGAGGGTGGGACAGAGGGAACACCATTTTCCACAACATACCAGAGATCGTTATCAATTGGCTCAAGATGCATTCGCATCTTATTTTTCAGTAGGTGTAGTCTTTCCCATCGAATGTAGGACAGCCAGCAAAGACCTTGATCATACCTGCGGTCGACATAAATAAAACTCCAGGTGGTTAAACCAAAATCACATAGAACAAGGGAGTACCTTGCTCTGATACCAATTGAAAGTGCGTTATATCGACTAGAGGGGGTGAATAGGCGATTTTTATGAATTCTTCACTAGGGAATTTGCCGGTGAGGAAATTCCTTAGTGAAGAACTACTTGCAACGGAATAAGTACTCAGAAGTAAGCATAACAGAATATAGGCATGGTCATCATGATGAAATGAAGACAAGCACGAGTCTGAAAGCGTAATCACGAGGATAACACAAGATGAAGACAAGCAGTGAAGAAATTGGGCGAGAAATTGAGAAAATCTTGATCAAAGTCTTCAAACACAGATATGATGAAGCACTTAACTCGATGTGAGGAAATGAAAGAGTTGAGAAATGGAACCGATAAGCTTGGTGAAGACAATGATTTGGTAGACTAGTTCCAACTCTTGTCTCGGTTATACGTCTGGTTGGGCGGTGAGTATTTAAACTCGAGTCACAGTCCGGACACCCGATCCACGAGCACGCGCTCGGGATACCAAAACCTCACTGTATTCTCCTTGAACTAAGGTCAAACAGACCTCGTCCAATCACTCGTGTTAAGTCTTCACGCGACTTCAAACCTTCACAAACTTCGGTCACTCGGCGATCCACAATTCCTCTTGGATGCTCTAGACCATGGCCTAACCATCTGGAAAAAGCACAGTCTTCAAAGGTAACAAGCGTCGGATCACGCAGGATCAATTTCTTGATGATGCTCAATCACTTTGGGTTTGTAGGTGTTTGGGTTTGGGTTTTCCTCACTTGATGATTTTCACTCAAAGTCCTCGGAGGATGGGATGCTCTCAATTGACAAGTGTCGGTTTCTCTCGGGCAGCCAACCAGCTAGTGGTTGTGAGGCGGCTATTTATAGCCTAGGGAGCAACCCGACATGATAAGACATAAATGCCCTTCAATGATATGACCGTTAGGGGATAAGATATTTTGGGACAGGTAGCGTAGCACAGCAATGGTCGGAAATTGAGTATCAAATTCCTCGGGCTATCATGTTCCTCCTTTGTGTAGGCAATTCGCACGGCGAATTCCTAACTACTCGTCGAACAAATTCCTCGATTGACGGAAGAACTTCATCTACATCCTTTGAAAAATTAATGAAGCTGTATGAGATTTCCAATGCTTCACTCGAAGAAATTGGAAGGTGTAGGATTTTGAGTTGAGCATCACATGGAAACTTTTCCTTCGTATTTCCTCGACCCCCTTTAACAGTATGGTGTTTCCTATGACTCAAGAAAGAGAAATCGAAACTACGAAAACAAAAGTATTGACGTTTCATGTTCCTCAAATGAATACCAAGTCTTCAAGGTCACACCAATTTCTTCACTTTCAAAGTCTTCAGAATACAAAAGTCTTCAGTCGAAGAACTTCATTTTTAGGGGTTGACTTTCTCTGTAAATATCAAACTCCTCATAGAATTATAGACCTGTTGTCGGGGAAGCTGATCGGACCCGCGAACACCTATGGGACCGGCGGACCGAGCCCCTTTCGATTCGGTGGGGGCGGAGGTCGCACGAAGAGCAGATCGAGGCGAAGCACACGGCGGTTACCCAACCGGAGCTCTCGGAGAATAACACTCCTCTTTGCTGCATGTCTGATTGTATTGTGTTCTTGCTCGAGAGAGCTAGGTGTTTTCTGGCTTCCCACCTTCTGAACCTCCCTCTATGTTGCGCATGGGCCTCCTTTTATATGCTCAAGGGGTCACCGACAGGTGGCAACGTAGACAAGGGAAAAAATGGAAAAAGAATGTGGTTGGTACAGCTACTTGCACAGTGTATCATACCTAACCCTGACGGCAGGGGAGAAAGGCATTAAATGCCCGTCTACATCGCCTAAACAGTGCAAACAGGGACCGTCAGGGGCGCCACCGCTTGCCACGATGGCGATCTTGTCAGCGCCGCTTACCACCGCGCTCGCTGGCCGCCTGACCTCTTGCCACGCTGCGGCGCTGGGAAGGTCCCATGGCGACACGTTGGTGGATGTCTTGGAAGCGGAGGAAGAAGTGGTAGTCTGCTGCTGCAAAAGCGCCTTACCCGCGGTTTATGTCTTGTCGCGTCCGGAGCTTGTCGCTCACCGGGCCTTCCCGGCAAGCTCCTCTTGCCGGGGCCTTGTCTCCTAGGTGCCTTGGTTGGCCTTCACGGCAAGCTCCTCTTGCCAGGGCCTTGTTTCCTTGGCTAAAATACTTTGTTCTTGAATGGCTTCAAAGGAACCACGGAGGACCTTGGCGGTCACCTGGCAAGCCTTTGCCGTGGGGTGCTGCGCTGCCCGTGCGAGTTAGGGATACTAGGGTACCCTACTCTAGTACACCGGCAGGAGCCCCGAACTGGGCCACCTGCAGTGCGGCGCTGTTGGGCGAGGCCCAAAAGCGATCTGCAGACGCAGCGGCACTGGGTTACGCCGTTAGTCACTCCGGACCCACCGCCCTCCACGAGCAGCGCGCATCGATTGCGGCGTCGTGGGAGAGATAGTGGGGGTTTCTTTATTCGGAAGCGGGCGTCCTCCCCCTTTATAAGCGGGGAAGCGGGGGCAGTTCGCCTACCTTGCCATTTGCTGTCAATCTCGAAAAACCACGCTGCTCCCCATCTTCCCAAAGCTGAAGAGGCAGCGCTCGTCCCCATCACCACCAGCACCACCAGCTGATCTCCTCCACCACCCCGCCATGGCTCCGAAGCCGACAAGGGAAAGCCGTGAAAGTCGGCCGGCGTTGCGGCTGCGGCGCTATGAAAGGCGGGCTGTCTTCCCCCTCAGCTCGCCGCGAGGGGCTGAGAATCTCTACCTCTTACAGTCGGCCGGAGGCAGGCGCATCCAGCGCCTGAAGAGTACTCAGCCGCTGCTTGAACTAGCTCAGCTGGGTATCCCTTCTTTGCACTCTTCTTCTCTGCGGGCTCTGCTGCCCTTCTCTAATTTTACGTGACATCATGAACACCTCGGGTTCCGCCTCCTTGATTTCACCCCCAATGTTGTCTGACCATGGCAGTTTTCACACTCTGCGAAAACTTTGTGAATCCATCCCAACGTAGCCCTTTTCGCCACTTCTTCATGCCTCGAGTTGAGAGAGAGCCTCTTCTTGGGAGGAATCGCTTGGATCTCAAGGATCGGCAAGAAGGAAGCCTATCTGGAAGGAGAGCTCCGCAGCAAGTGGGAGGAATGGAGGGCGATTGGTGTTGGATTGTTGAGGAGAACCGCAGCCCTTCACATGGCGCCAAACCCCAATAGTCTTGGCGGCAGCGATTGGAAATGCGTGGCCCCGGAAGATGCTAGGCTGAAGATTGCAGTCACCGAATCCTTAGCCTTAGACTTGCGGGCTCACCGTAAACCTTTGTTAGGGCATGAATTTCCTTCGGCATTACGCCGCCCCCCTTGCGGGAAGGAGGAGGCCTGCTTAGGAGTTTGAGCGGCAGATATCATGCGGTTGCGGCCCGGCCTTAATTTCAATTTCACGGTCTTGGAACTTGCGCGATGCTCTTGGAGCTGTTCGGCTGACGAGACCATCCCGAAATGTTCAGGTTGCGAGGCGTGGTTCCGTTGTGCAACAATTCTTCACTCGACCGCATCCGTGCGATGATGCCATTATGCGACTTCGCATGGAATCGTCCCCACTTAGCAAAAACTGCGAGATAGCGTCGTCGAAATTCTTTGACAACTTTGGTAGAAGTGCGGTCCGCCCGGCAAGCGGCGAGAGGGCCTCACCGCTGACACCAGCAGCGGCGAGATGCGATGCATCGCCACCAGGCTGGAAGAAGCGGCGGCAAGTGCTGCATGTGGCGGTCAGGTTCACCATGGAGGAGGCGAGAGGCAGCGGCGGCAAGCCTTGTCGGCGAAGGGAGTTTGCGGTGAGGAGGAGCTTGCGAACACAAGCGAGTCGGCGAACCCGCGAGGCGCCTCCTCCCCACCATCTAGCAGCTTGCCGCGGCGGAGCCCCAGCTCCACCAAAGCGTCTCGCAAGGCTGGAGGCAAGCAGGCGGCGAGCGGGCCAACAGCCGCCCGCGCGCCAGCCGCTCCACAGCGGCAAGCTTTGTTGCAGCAGGAGCACCTCACGCCCGCTGCGACAAGCTGGGCGAGGCCCTCCCGAGCCACCGCTGCTACTCCCGCCAAGCGGTCAAGGAACCCACTCCTCCGCCTCGTGCAGCGGGCGAGCCAGAGTGATCTCTCCGCTCGGCTCGGCGAGGAAGAAGAAGAGTAAGACTCCGTGTTGTGCTTGTAGTTCTTCAATTTTGTTGCTTTGTCTTGTATCTGATTTGCTTCACTCTGAACTCTTTCCTTTTAGGGCCGGCCCGGAAGGCGTCGAAGAAACCAAGGTTCGGTGGTTGTCATTGAGGGCGATCCACCATGACGAGGAGGTGCGCGTCGAGACCACCTTGCGAGCGACAACTCTTCCAAAGCAGCCCCAGCGTAAGTATATGGTTTACTTTTGCTGTTGGCGTACATGGGTGCTCTTTCTTGGTGATATCATTTGTTGGTTTGTGTAGGGCGAGCAACCCCACGGAGTGCCACAAGCCGCTCTTGACATGCCTTACGCTTCGACTACACCGCCAAGGAGGATTCCCGGCAAGGGCGTTCTCCGGCAAGGGGACTTCTCGACGAGGGTGACTCTCCGGCAGGGGCAGCACCGATGATCCCCAGTGGTTGAGACCACATTGCAGAGATCCTAACACGGTAACCTCTTAAGCAGATAGCTTCCCTTGTGTTTCTTTTGATCTTCTGATTTTTCTTTTGAGTATTTGCTGACTGTTCTTCATTTTCGGTCGTCGAGATCCATCGCATGAGCCAATGGAGACCGAGGCCGCCCGGCGAGAAGGGCGGCAACAACTGCTGGCGGCCCGCCGCCATCGAAGAAAGGTTGGCGCCAGCGAACCTGCGGTGAAGAGGCCGCCAAGGCTCTTGCCCCTTGGTGGCGAGGTCGGCGATCGCCTTGTGACCTGAGGCCGCAGGGCGCCAGGCGCTACACCGACCGCCGATCCCTCCGCGCTCTTTGCAGCGTCGAACTCGAAAGCCCGGCCAGCGCCTACTTGAAGGCGGCGATGGCGTCTTCATCAAGCTTCCACAGGCGTCGAGCTCCAGGGCTGCGGTCGAAGGAGACCTTTGACGAAGAGCTGCTTTCGCCTCCAACTGAGCTGGCGCTGGTCGATCGTAAGCAGCAGCAGCGGCGAAGTCGAGGAGGAGCAGCTCTTGAGAAAGCTGTTGTCGCTCTACCGTGCCCGACAAGCCAAGCTGGAATCCGGGAAGCACTTGTCGCGGCGGGAAGGCGGACATCGAGAAGCGAGAGGAGCTCGGGGCATCAATAAGGAAGCTCTCGGTCCTTGGCGGAGGCGGGAGCAAATCGCGAAGGCGCAAAGCCTTCCTCCTCGAGAAGGCTGAAGCTAAAAACAACAGAGGCTTGCTGCCGAGAAAGCTGTTCTTTGAGAGGCGAGTTAGGCGCAGCGGAAGGTCAATCTCGACAGCCACGAGGAGGATCTCGCCCGGTAGCGAGCAGACATTTAGCGGGGCTCTCAAGGAAGCAAAGGATGCTGCCGCGGCTGAGAGCCGCCAAGAAGGAGTTGAAACAAAGGTGGCCTTGGCTGGAGGCCAATCGAAGGAGGCGGCGAGAAGCTTGCCGCACTCAAGCATGGCGTGAGAAGGATGCCTACACTCTTGGTGAGCTGCAGGGCCGTCTTGCTTAGGAGGAGCAAGGACCAGAGGAGCAAGAACTCAGCACCGCCAAGGACTCAACGCAGATCTCGAGTTGAAGTTGACCACCTTGACTCGGACAATGGAAGGCGCCGGGGGCGGAGGTGGCCTTATTGGAGAAGATCAAAGCCGGCGAGGCGGCTCTTTGGCGAAATCTTGTTGCCGCCCAGAACACCTTGGAGAGAATGTGGAGCCTTTGGAGCGAAGGTCTCGTGAATGTTGCCGCCGCCATCGACGGGGAGCTGGCGGGCTGGGGATGGTGGATCTTGGATATTCCTCAAGCGAGCACCTCAACCCAGCGCCAAGCTCAGCTTGTTCTTCAAAGGCGTGGTGGCGGCACTCCAGCGACTCGGGAAGAGATCCCAAAGCAGCTGGCGAGGTCGCGCCCGGATCTGTGAGGCTCTCAAAAGTGCTGATGAAGGTGGCTTTCCGCAATCCTGGCCTCGGCTTCACCGCGTCCTCAAGTCCTTGCCGCCGGATCTTGATGTGGAAGCGCTCAAGGCCCTTGTCGCGCCCATCACGGGCGGGGTGGCCGGGATCAAGAGGTTGATGGCGACCGCGTAGATTAGGTCGCCCATTTTATCTTTTTCTTGTCGCTGCTGATCATGTCATGAGAACAATCTATTAGAGCTGCGACAAGCTATCTTGTAATATATACTTTATTTCGGGCAGTGATTGCAATGTTATTTCCTTTACTTGATTCCTTCCTTTGTATGTTTTTGCCTTACGCTTTTAGGGAACTTGTCGTAGCGGGCTTTGGCATGGCTGAAGTCTTGAGACGTCGGACCTTCTTGGCGGTGCCATAATGACAAAACCTATCGCAACTAATCGCAGCTCACTTAAGTTGTTGAGCGGACTCGAAACAAAGTAAGAGGCGCAACTAGCTACGAGTTGGTTCCTCCAGCGCTGGAGTTTTCCATACAAAATACAGTCGTTCGAGGAAGATAACTTAAAAATTTAAAGCTGATTGCTCAAATTTTAGCAACTTAGCTTTTACGTAAACTTGCTTCGGTGGCGAAACTTCCTCGGCGGCTTGGTCCACACCATTATCTTCTCCTCCCCGGCTAACTTGTGGGCGAGGAACCTTCCTTCTTTGTGAAAGAAAAAGACGAGAAAATAGAGTTATGGAGCCTTGCGGCCCGTTATTGCTTACCGGGGTAGGTGCTGCACAAAGTGTCAGATAATGCATGCAAAATAATAGAGTAGAAAGCATGAAATTGACAAGATCATGAAGCACATGAGCTTTACTTATGCGGGATCTGCGCCGGCTTTGTACAAAGGATTACATGCAACATCGGCAAGACTTGTACAAAAGGTGGTTGCGGAACAGGTTCGACAAGCTGCATCTGAGTAAACTTGCGAAGATGCTCAATGTTCGGGAGTTGCTCACGGAATGCCATCTTGGTCTCAAAGCGGACAGCGCCGGGCCTAGTGACTCGTTTCACCGGTAAGGCCTTCCCACTTGGCGTCAACTTATTTGGAATTCTTGGCGGACTGAGCAGCGCGAAGAACAAGGCCGCCTTCCTCGAGACTTCGGCACTAACTGCGGCTATGGTAGCGGCGCAAAGCTTGCGATAACGAGCAGCTCGTGGCAGCTTTGAAGGCGGTCCTCCTCAAGGAAGTGTGTCATCTTATGCATAGCTGCTCTTGCTCAAACTCATCATAGCGAGCACTTTCGAGGTGACCGTAAGCGAGTTCCGTTGGGAGAACGCCTCTGCTCCATAGACTAGGCGAAGGTGTCGGCGATGGCTCGATTTGGCGTCGTCTGATCGACCAAGAACCACCGGCAGCTCCTCAATCCAGCTTCTTCCGCACTTGTGCGCTTTGTCAAAAGTTCGGTCTTGAGCCCATGCAGCACTTCAGCATTTGCCCTCACCGCTTGACCGTTACTTCTTGGATGAGCAACAAAAGCAAAGCAGACCTTGGCGCCAAGATCTTGGGCGTCTTGCATGAAGGTGCGACTTCGTGAATTGTGTGCGTTGTCGGTGATGATCCTGTTTGGAATCGAAGCGGCAAACAATCGACTGAAGAACTTATTGCTGTTGTCTGTCACCTTCCTCACTGCTTCCACTTCCGGCCACTTTGTGAACTTGTCGATTACCGCGTACAAGTACTCAAAGCCCCGACAACTCGGGAAAGGGGCCAGGATGTCGAGCCCCAAGACATAAATGGCGGGATAAAGGGATCGTCATGGAGAGCTTGAGCTGGCTGGTGTGTTTGCTTGGAATGGGCCAACACGCTTCACACTTGGTTACTTGTGCAGTTGCATCTGGAGGGCTGTCGGCCAAAAGAAACCTTCTTGGGAAGCTTTCTTGGCAAGTGCTCTTACACCAATGTGGTGACCACATATGCCAGCGTGTATCTCTGCCAGCAACTTACATCCATCTTCGGTGGATACACTTCAATTTCACACCGTTGAGTCTTCTTACATGCGGTGTGTTGTCAACAATTTGGTACATACTTGACTGCGGGCTACTCTTTCCGCTTCTTCTTGCTCTTGGAAGTTCTCTGTCAGAAGGAAGCAGACGATCTGCTGTGCCCATCTTTGGAGCTTGTGGCTCGACAACAAGGACTAAAGGCATATCTGCTGCTGCGGGAACATCGCTTCTATGGCAGAACACTGCGGCTCAGCCGGGCTTGACCTTCCCGGCAAGCTTGCGGAGCAAAACTTGTCGGGGCGTCGCTTCAGAAACAAACCCTAGGGCTTGTCGGACAGACTGCTCCTCGGCACTCTTGGTGTTGATCTTGGGGACCTTCTTGGCGGCGGCAGGGAAGCTCTGCGGGAAAATAGTCACCAATCAACTTCCTCTTCTTGTTACTGTCCGAGTTGATTGCGTTACTGATCGGTTGAGTCAGCTTGAGCACAAAAATCCCTGGTTCCACAGGTAACTTGAGTGCGGCGCACTTTGACAGGCCATCAGCAATATCGTTCTGAGCTCTTGGAACATGTTCCATCTATAGGCCGTCAAAGTGCTCTTCTAGCTTTCTCACTTCATCAACATAGGCTTCCATCAACGGACTCTGATAATCCTTGTTCACTTGGCGGACGACAAGCTGTGAGTCACCCCTGACAATGAGCTTCTTGATCCCAAGGTCTACCGCGATCCTGAGACCGGCAAGCAAACCTTCATACTCTGCAGTATTGTTTGTTGCTTGCTCCTTGGGAAAGTGCATCTGGACTATGTACTTGAGGTGCTCTCCGGTGGGTGCGACAAGCAGCACGCAAGCACCAGCGCCTTGTGGCGAGAAGGCACCATCAAAGTACATCAGCCACTCTTTGCTCGCTTCCTTGACGGGGATGCTCGTTTCTGGAATTTCTTCATCCTGTGTTGGCGTCCATTCTGCTATGAACTCCGCCAACGCTCTGCTTTGGATAGTTGAGGTGCTCTCAAACTTGAGACCAAAGCTTGACAGTTCGATGCCCACTTTCGACAATCCTGCTGTTGCCTCTGGATTTTGCATTAGCCTCTTGAGCGGAAGCGAGTGGCATTGTGATCTCATGTGCTTGAAAGTAATGGCGCAGCTTTCTCGAGGCCATGAGAAGGCGAAAAGCAATTTCTGCACACAGTACCTTGACCTAGCCCCTGCGAAGGGCCGACAAAGTAAAGCTGGCGCTGCACCATCCTTTACGCATCCTCTCATACGCTGCTGCAGACCCATCTTTAGTCGGGACGAGCTTGCGGTGGCGTTCCTTGCTTGTTGCTGGATGCCTCTGCCGTGGTTGCTAGCTCATCATCCGCCTCCTCTCCGCTACTAACGCAGCACTAACCACTTGATTGGTTGCCGCTATATATAGCAGCAACTTCTCTTGTGGCTTAGGTGCGACAAGTATTGAGTGGAGGACAGGTATCTCATTAAGTCTGCGGCGCAGCCTCCGCTTCAGTCCATTTCATTGGACCTGCCTTTTCAATATTTTGAAAAATGGCGAGGGGCCTTCAGCAGAACCTAGAGATAAACCTCTTGAGAGCAGCTACGCAACCGGCAAGTCTTCGTACATCCTTGACGCGCTTTGGTGCTTCAATCTGCTCAATGGCCTTGATCTTGTCGGGATTGGCTTCAATTCCCCGCTAAGACACAAAGAACCCGAGAAGCTTGTCGGAGGGGACTCCAAACACACACTTCTCGGGGTTGAGCTTGAGGTTGATCTTGCGCAGATTTGCAAAAGTTTCGTCTAAATCTTGAATCAGAGTTGCCTTGTCCTTGCTCTTGACCACTATGTCATCCATGTAGGCTTCTACATTTCTGTGTATTTGCGGCTCAAAAGCATCATGGACTACCCTTGCAAATGTTGAACCAACATTCTTTAAACCGAAAGGCATTAAATGCGAAACAATATGTGCCACATGGGGTGATGAATGCGGTTTCTCCTCATCTCTTCTGCCATGAAGATCTGATGGTACCACGAGTATGCATCAAGAAATGAAAGCAAATCACATCCGGCCGTGGAGTCAACAATCGATCGATCTTGGCGGCAAGGGAAATGGGTCTTTGGGACAAGCTTTATTAACATCGGTAAAGTCAATACAAAGCCTCCATTTCCCATTTGCCTTACATGCGACTACTGAGATTGGCCAACCACGTGGGATGGAGCACTCCTCGACAAGGCCTGCTGCTTCCAATTTCTTGATCTCTTCTGCGATAAACTCTTGGCGCTCCTTTGCATGCTTCGACTTTCTACTTAGCGGGCGCGTGTGAGGACGAGCGGCAAGATGGTGCTCAATTACTTTCTGGGAACACCGGGGATGTCGAGGCGGTTGCCACGCAAACACGTCGGCGTTAGCCCATGAGAAAGCAGCGGCGCCTTCCTATTTAGGATCGAGAGTAGCGCGATGGTGAAGGTACCACCGATGTCGTCCTCATGGCGGACACCTTCTTGGTCTTTGGTGGAGCTGCCATCGTCTTCTTACACTTGCGGTGGAGCTCGATGGTGCGTCCTCGGCGGTGGCGCAGCACTCCGAAGAAGTGCGCTTGCGGAGTGGGCATCGAGCTCTTGCGGACTTGGTCTTCTTCTTCCCCGGGAGCTTGGATGACAAGTGACTTGCTATCTGTTGCAGCTGCTGCTTCGGTAGATCTTGTCGGCGCAGATAAGAGCATCCTTCTTGTCGCCGAGGGGCGGAGATGACACTTATCGGGCTGGCATCTTGACAAGTTGTATGCATAGTGAGGCTGCCATGAATTTGGCGAGTCTTTGGACGGCCAAGTATCCCATTGTAAGAGCAATGGAAAATCAGCAACGTCAAAAGTGACTCTCTCGATCCTCAAGTTCAACTCGCTGCCAAATGTCACGACAGCGTGATCTTTCCCTTGACTTGCTCCTTCCGGATTGATTCCTTGGAATGTGCGGTCTCTTGAGCTTCGTTGTCGGGGATCTGAAGTTTACGGAGTACCGGCGAGGAGATTAGGTTCAAGCCGGCCCGCCGTCAACTAGCATCTTAGTGACCTTGAGGTTGCGGATAGTTGGAAACCAACATCGGCAAGCACCCGACCATGATTATGCGATCGGGGTGGTCTTCAATATCAAAGATGATAGGCGTGCTGGACCATTTGAGAGGCTGCGTGACTCGGCGGATGGTTACGCATTGACTTCCGCATCCTTTGCTTGCGTTGGCGGTGTGAAGTATCGCGAGAAGCTTACCGCCGTCAACGCCTGAACCTCGTGGCTTTACGGAACTCCTGCTCGTCGGCTTCGTCATCATCCATGTCCTCGTCATCGCCGTCATCTTCATCCTTATCGCGGCGGCGGGAAGTCTGTCTCCTTGCCGCTACTTGGCCTTGCAGCGGCGTCCTCCTCGGCCTAGGCGTTTCTTGCTAGCTCCTCCGGCACCTTCTGAGCCTTCTCCTTGTCGCGTCGTTCGTACTCAGCCTTTGCTGCTCGACAAGCTGCTCGACTTTCTTGCAGCTCGGAGATCATGGCCCTTAGTGCGGTGGATCTTGCGATCTTGCTTGTTGGAGCCATCACCTTGTCGGCGACCGCCACGGACTGGCGATTGGTGCCGCGGCAACCTCCTTTCGGGCTACCAATTTTGGCCTTCTTGGTGCCACCTCCGTTGCTGGACTGCTCGACAACTAGCACATCTCGCCTTTCTTCTTTACTGTTTCTCTGCCGCGGCTTTTCTTTGCGGGCGGTGTCCTCCTATCGAGATCCTACTTACGCTACATTCTCTCGGAGTCTCCTCCCTTCCTCGGTGCGTGCACACTTAGCCGGCGGGGCATATAGCTCATTGGCGTCGTCCTTGATTTTGCACATCGCCATCTCCTCCGCATCCTGCTTGTTCCGCGCGTTCGATGATGTGCGCTGATTACAGCGGCGGGGTGGACATTTGGGATGTTGTCTGTGCAGCTGAATCTCTGAATGAACTTCGCGAGGCTCTCCTTCCTTACAGGCGGCGGATGAAGGTCGCTCTCTTGGCCATGAGGTTTGTGGCCGCTGTGAAGGCGCCAACAAACTGATGGCATAGATCCGCCAAGGATATGGAGTTGTCCGGCAAGTGCATGAGCGAGGATCGACATTGGGCTTGAGTACCGGCGGGAAGTAGTTGGCGAGGATCTTGTCGTCTCGCCCCGGCGCTTGCACCGCAATGGTGTAGATCTTGAGGAACTCCGACGGATCGTCTTGCCGTCGTACTTCTCTGGTACATCGGCGAAATTCTTCTTCTTGGGCCCTTTGGACTTGCCGCAGCTCACACAGTGAGCGCGGGGCAACCTACGCGTCTGACCGTCGCTGGTTCCCCTGGCGCATGCATGTCGGCGAGAGGGCCCAGTCGCTGGTCATTTGGCGCGGCGCTTCTCTTGGCGTTCGATCACGAGTTCGGCGTCTTCTTGCTGTCGTTAAGTGAAGAACTTGGCGGCATGACGAGCTCGTGGATCTGATCATACGCGGTGGAGTCGGCTGTCGAGGTGGATCGGTGGTCGGCGATCTTGGCCTTGAGGTGGAGAGTGCATGGTGGTTGCACCTCCACGGTCTCGTCGCCACCGGCTCGTGCTTAGCAGTCTTATCGCGGCAGCGATGTACTTAGTTTCATGAGTGTCGCCGTTGGCAAAGCCGATGAGACTCGGATGGTGGCCCTCCATTCGCCGACCTTGTTGGCGTTGGAGGGTAATCTAGGAAGCAGTTGAGCTCTCGCCAAAGCCTGCTGAGTGGTAGGTGGCGATGGCGAGCGGTGCGAGGCGGGATATGCTCGGACTTCTAACTATGTTAGAAGGGCGGTATCCCGTCCATGCGACCGTGCCTCGCTCGTGCCCGACATGTTGGCGTGCACTGCTTGGTCTTGAGGCCTCGGGATCCACCAGCTCGATCTTGATCCAGCGGCGTGTAGTCTTGTGAATACCATGGCGGCTGTCGGTCGCGCCTCTGAGATAGGCGCGGTGCGTGTCTGAGACGCCGAGAATGCATGCAGCCTTGTCCTTGGACTTGGCGGCATCATGAAGCTCCCTCGCGGCGCCCGTTTTCGCCGGTGTCTACCCCACCACCCATTTGCTCGGTGGTGGTGGGATCGGCGTGGGCCCGGCTCGGCGCCGCCGAAGCCTTCTTCTTGATGGCATGTCGATGAAGATGATGAAGATGTAGCTTCGTGTGAGCGCGGATCAGGTTCACACAGCCTCGCGCCTACGGCGCGCCAAAGATGTCGGGAAGCTGATCGGACCCGCGAACACCTATGGGACGGCGGACGAGCCCTTCGGTTCGGTGGGGCGGAGAATCGCCGAAGAAGCGGTCGGCGAAGCACACTGGCGGTTACCCGGCCGGAGCTCTCCGGAGATAACCTCCTCTTTGCTGCATGTCGATTGTATTGTGTTCTTGCTTTCGAGAGCTAGGTGTTTCTGGCTTCCCACCTTCGAACCTCCCTCTCGTTGCGCATGGGCCTCCTTTTATATGCTCAAGGGGTCGCGGCGGTGTAACCGCGTGAACAAGGGAAAAAATGGAAAAAGAATGTGGTTGGTACAGCTACTTGCGGTGTATCATACCTAACCACGGCGGCGGGGAGAAAGGCATTAAATGCCCGTCTCGTCGCCTAAACTGTGCAAGCGAGGGACCGTCGAGCGCCACCGCTTGCCACGATGGCGATCTTGTTAGCGCCCGCTTACCACCGCGCTCGGCTGGCGCCTGACCTCTTGCCAGCTAGCGCTGAGGAAGGTCCCATGGCGACACGTTGGTGGATGTCTTTGGGCGGAGGAAGAGAAGTGGTAATCTGCTGCGACAAGCGCCTTGCCAGCATGATTTATGTCTTGTCGCGTCCGGAAGCTTGTCGCTCACGGGCCTTCCGTAAGCTCCTCTTGCAGGGGCCTTGTCTCCTAGGTGCCTTGGTTGGCCTTCTGGCAAGCTCCTCTTCTTTGAGGCCTTGTTTCCTTAGCTAAAATACTTTGTTCTTGAATGGCTTCAAAGGAACCACGGAGGACCTTGGCGGTCACAGCAAGCCTTTGCCTTGAGTGCTTGCAACTGCAGGTGCGAGTTCGGGATACTAAGTACCCCTACTCTAGTACACCGACACTGTGTACACTCATAAACTCATTAGTCCCTTAACCTATAAGTCTTCAATACACCAAAATCACTAAGGGGCACTAGATGCACTTACAGCGACATGTGGGCGGACCCTGTTGGGACCATATGTTAGTGACCTAATCACCATGATTAACTAACAGACTACGTGGGCATATTTGTTGGAGTAAATTAGGGGGCGAAGGGGTGGAAATATTGCTGGACTGTGGATTGGACGGCGTGGGGGAGGAGAGTCATGCATGCAGATTTTTTCACGGGGTGGAGTGGTGGGACTGCGGAGGGTGAAGGAGAGTTTGGCGGGCATATTGTTTCCACACATGGATAGGAAAAGATTTGGAGACAAGCAGGCTTCCTGCATGTATGGGGAACAATGCATAATAAGTCATCTTGCATGCGGGCTAGGTATAGTCTCAAGTCATTAAAAACATACACCCACACATGTTCATATTTCAAGGTGCACTAAATTATTGCATGCGATGATTAAGGCTGGCCATAATGGTGGTATCTTAGCTGGTATCATGCACACGGGAATAGAAAACATCTTGATGTGGCAAAGAATTAAAGAAGAGAGAGGGGGGTTAGAAGAGCGACAACACTAGTTGAGTACTTTTGCAGACTTCAAAACTATTCCACCACCTCTACTATCTTGCTAAGAGTAGGTGAAATTTTTGAATCGAGCCCTTTAAACTAGAAGGGAGGTAGTGGTACTCTAATAGCTAACCTTGTTGTGATGACAAGATAGGACATGACACGCACTTTTTGGATGGAGGAACTAGTGCATTGTGCATTTAAGTTTTGTCAGAAGTCAATGTACCTCTACTTTCACCGGACTTATAGAAAAATGTATCAACATTCACAATGTCAAATCAATATTTTTTCAATCATTATAAAACATAGTTCTTATACTCATTATAATCGATATTGTAGATATTGATATTTTTAGTATAAATTTGGTGGTGGGATTTCATTGATGCTGTCAAAGCGTGGAGAAAGCGGAGCTTAGGGCTTACATTGCGGTCTCTACATAGGTATTTCTCTTCATAATCCTGTAATTTTAGAGACTGATTGCGCTTTTGTGGTAGCGTCTCTTGCATCGAGGGGACAATGATAGGTCTGCTATGCTGACACGAAGATGAAAGTGTTGAGCATCTCGAAGTTGATCAACAATCTTCAATTGTCAAAGATTAGCCGTTCGACCAATAAGGTAGCACCTTAATCGCTAAGTATAGATTTGACAATAGATTAGATGGTATTCTTGTAAATAACGTACGACCACATGTGGCGAATATTATGTCGAATGAGTGTCTTGGTGTGGCTGGTTAATTAATATAAGGTGGTGTTCAAAAAAGTATAAATTTGGTCAAACACTTTGCAAGCGGTTGGGGGAGTAAAAGGACCATAGGGAGTATCATGCATGCGGAGTAGGCAAAACAATTGCTCATTTATAGTGATCGAAGTCTCAAAGGGCGACGACCTTGGAGAAAGCGAAGGTCGTGGGGCAGCGTGGTTGGCGGAATTAAGTGAAGTTTCATCCAGCGTCGGCATGGCGTGTGAAACAGCGAAGCTATACCGTCGAGGCCTACGATGTGGGTCTAGTAGACATGACATCTAGTGGGTCCCGCATAGTTCTCGAGAACTCTTTGGGGCTTGCAGCCGTTTATCCTTTGGGCAAGCCAGCAACCCCACGCCATTCATACGCCCTACTCGTCCCGTCTTCTACCTTACAACAGTTCGCTCGATCGTCCCATCCTTTCACATTAGTTCGCTCCGGTTTTTGCGGGGTACAGCAGTTCAACTTCTCTAACCCTTCTCCAAAATCCATGGCCTCCCAAATCTCCATGATCGTCACGAGTACCAGGTTAGAGCCATCACCGGCGATCAGTTCATCATCATCTACACGTGGATCCATAGCGGTGAAAGCATGGCTTGCTCGCTTCAACGCATGTTCAGCAGTTCAGCGGATGAGTGGGTCATTGGGCTAGATGTTGAGTACACCACAGATCTGGGGCGAGAGAAGGATCTAAGGGCGAAGAGGAAGAAGCCGCCGTGATCTGGGTTTGCGTACATAACGTTTGCTTGGTCTACCACATATGCCATGCCGGCGTTGAGTTCCAGGATTTTAAGAACTTCCTCAAGGACAAAAGAGTGAAATTCGTTCTTGTAGGCTTTAAGAGCAGACAGGGATGTCCTGCGTCGGATAGGTCTCGTTGTAGGCCAGCCCTTGATCTCTAGAAGGCAAGCCTAGTGTCCTCCTCTCAACCTTCAATGCTGACCTGGCAGCAGCCATGATTATCCTTTATGCGCTAAGCGAAGAAACCTCATCACGAGTTTCATCATGCATGGGAGTCGAAGACATTAGATGAAGATCACATCACATGCGCGGCAATGGATGCCTACCTTTGTTTAAATATCTACAAGGGTTGGATGAAGAAGCGAGCCAAGTGTCGGTTCAAGCAAACAAGTGTCGGTGAAGAGGAAGAGGAAGAGGGGCGAGGACATGGACTCGGACTCGAGTAGGTGGCGATGCGTCGCTCATCTGGTTCTATTGCGGTGTCAGCGGACTAGTTGCTTAGTTTATTTTCAAGGGTGTGTTATCTTTGAGGCCCTAAGCGAGAACTATGTTTAGTATGTTCTTTCTCGTTATTTGAACTCTTTAGTACGTACAGTAGTACTAGTACTATGTCTTACTACTGTTCTTCTTGCAGTTGGTACTCTGCTTTCGTATCTTCGTGTTCCTCTTGTGCTTATCGTTACGTACTAGTAGTATAATTTGGGTTAGTCGATTTGTGAAGGAAGTTTGTGAGGCGAAGGAAGAAGGCGGCCAAGAGGTGGAAGAAGCCCTTCTAGCCATCCATGTTGCGTCAAGCGGCTCACATGGTCGTGACCCAAATTCCTCCTTGATTGCGGGATCCACATGGCATTCAAGGTCTCGAAGGTAGATTCAGCGTCCGCACCGGTTTGCGGGCTCGTCTTGTAGCGGACCGACCACTTCGCGACAGCCACCATCGTGCCTCCTCGGCGGGGCGAGAGCGATAATGACGCGCTAGTTCCTCCTCGCTGGCGTCTTTGGAGCGCGCTCATCCTCCTCTTTATGCGCTACGTGCATAGATGCGGCTCCACCAGCTGCTCCGTGCTTGGCAGTCTTGGCGGCATCGCGAGAGGGGCTGCGACGACATGGCGGGCAAGCCCACGGCTTCATGGCACAGGGATGGCGGCGACCACGGTGGTGATGGGCGAAATTGTGTTGGCGGAGTGGCGGGCGCCGGTATGCCTGCGGCGGCGGCATATTGATGAGTCTTGGCGTGTGGGAGCTTACTTTAGTTTTATATAGGTTGGTCAAACTTAAAGAAAATCGTACTAGTACCGTAAACATTAGACTTAGGCAGCGCTTTTATTAGTTTTTTTCAAGTTAGTACCATAGCCACGATCGGAATCCTGTGCAAAGCGCGTGAACCGCGGCAGCGATCGATCGAGCAGTGCGTCACCGTGTCGCTCGAAGGACATCCACGAACCTTTTGTGTGTGTGAAAACAATCCTCGAATATTACTCAACTTTTTCTGGGAAAGTTCTTGATGCTGCAATATTTCCATATATTTGAATTTAGCTCGATTCGTGTTTATTTGGATTTGGGCGTTTTAGGTGCGCCCTAGTTTTTTAATACTGATTTTGTGTGTGTGGTGAGAGATAGCGTGTGTATGTGTCCATATGTGTGTTGTGGCGGAAGGGCAATGTGGAGGCGGTGTGCGTGTGATCTGAGACATAGAGAGGTGTGAATGTGCAAATGATCATGCATGAGTGAGACATAGCAGATGCACTTGTGTGTGTGTGTGAGAGAGAGAGAGAGAGAGGAGGAGAGAGAGAGAGAGAGAGAGAGAGAGAGAGAGGAGCATCAGTAACACAACAACCATCTCTCTCGATTAGTCAAATCCCTCACATGAGTCGCATGCAACACATGCATCCAGCACATTTGACACCCTCACCCGGCCCCTGCCCACCTCAAGGCCGCACAATCTCTTCGTGAATACCCATTTCTCTCCTTAGGTTTGTTTTCTCTCAATATCACACACACACACACACACACACACACACACACACACACAGAGAGAGAGACACACACACACACACACACACACACACTCCCCGAGCACACAATTCATCCCTATCCAAGGTTATCTGGCTGACCACTCTCGCTTGTGCTTCTTTGCACCCCAACATGCACAACACCTCAATCTTCAAAGAGGGCATCGAGCAGATCAAAGGCGGAGACCACACGCACTAGAGAATCTGGGGTCATTTGGAAGCAGGGTGATGTGGCGATGGTGGTGACTCTCTCCCCTCTCTCTCTCTCTCTCTCTCTCTCTCTCTCTCTCTCTTGCACAAAATTACCAATCCTTCTCTCCCTGCACAAAATTGTCAATCCCTCAACCCACGAGATCCTTCCCCTCTCGTCCATGTTTTTCAGCTCTCTAATCAAACATATTGTCTCTTCTCCTTCCACGTATATAGAATCCGGATGCTACGCATCTCACGTATATTACATGTCTCCATCTTTCTCACAGACCTAACTTCTTCCTCTCTCTTCTCTCTCTATCTCTCTCTCCGTCTCGTTAGGTTTGTCTCCTACTCTCTAGTCCACATACATACAATCTTTCCCGCCCTATCTGCTCCATCTTCAAAAGCTCTCTCTACGTTTCATTCACACATTGGGATATGTCAAAATGTTGCTTCTATAATGGCTGATGTAGAGTTATGGTTGTTTTGTTGCATCCTACAAAGTAATAACTATCAAATGCATTTAGATTCTCATTTATTTGGGATTATGTGAGTTTGAGCATGTTGTGAAGTACTATAGACCTTGTATACATCTTGGGATTGACAATGATTGTAAATATTGAATTGTATAGACCATTACATTCGAAGTCAATAGCCTAATATATTTATTTCACAATTTCAACAAATGATTAGTTCACTACAAACTAAGAAAACAAATGTGTACTCCCTCCGTTTTCATTTAAGTCCGCGTATTAGCATTGGTCAAAGTCAAGTTTTGTAAACTCTCAGAAAGCTTCTAACAAAAAATATTAACATATACAATAAGAAATAAATACCATTAATTCATGACTGAATGTACTTTCACATCATACATATTTGTTATGGTAAATGTTTATATTTTTCTATAAACTTGGTCAAACTTTAGGAAGTTTGACTTGGTCAAACCTAATATGCAGAGTTTACTACTACTACTAGCTAGTTGCTTGGCGAATCACTCAACCGCCACCTGGCGGAGTCGGTGTCACAAAATTTTGAGGTCGTGGGAAAATCTCCAGCGACCCTGATTCAAGCGATGGGAAGTTACCATCATAGCCTTCAAAGACAGGCCTACGGATGGCGCTTGGTAGGGGCTGTTTTCGTAACCCAGGTTCACCTACCCAGCCAACCCCACCCGGCACCCAGTAGTACACTGAATACTCCCTATTTTCTATCCCACCACAAAATAGACTTCTCACGACACACGCAGCCTTCGTGCTCCTCCCTTTACATCGGCCTTTTCGTCCACCTGGCGCATCTGCCTCATCGACAACCTCGTACACCCTGCTGGAGCGGTCCACCATCGTCGTCGTACAGGCCTCTTCCCGGCATCGTCTTCCATGGTCTCGGATCTGCTTCCCGGAAGCCGGCGCCAAGTGCAGAAGTACCACCGTCGTGGACAATGAGCTGACTCCGTTGCCGACCATGACTCACAGAGCCGCCCGCGACCATCGTTCTCCTCCTCGATTGGTAATGTGTGTCTTGAATCCTTAGCGATACATGTGCAGTTCAATTTTGTTCATACCTACCCTTCAAATTTCCTGGGTGCTATTGTTCCCGTAAAAGTAATTGCTAATAGCCTCCATTGTTCAAAAGAATATCAGCTTGTAATTGTGCGTCGCTCCTGTACCGCGTTGTGCTTGGGTAGGTTTTTCATCGCAACCCGATAGTGTGGCAAATGATGGAAAGGTTTTAGAACTAGCAAGATGCCCATGCGTTGCATGCATCAAGATGCATTCGTATGAGTAGTTTATCTTGTGGGAGAAAAGGATGAACAAGGGAAGGCCTTATTTGCCAATCTGGAGAGGGGTATGGGTATCTTTTTGCAAAATTCTGATTTGTTTCCTTCCTATCTGTCAGATATAAATCAGACGGCCTATATTGCATGAAAAAAAAGTATAGATAAAAAAATAGACAGTAAAGGAAGTAGAGATAAATATTAAATATTAAATAAATATAACAGTAGAGAAGAGAGTAGAGATAGCAGAGACGTCGAGAAAGGATCAGCGCGCCTTGAGGAAAAAAGCCAAGTGCGCTAGTTTTGGCGCACGACATCCGGCTCGCTTTATAAAATCCAATGCCCTCCCACCGCTCTGTGCCTTGCCACCGCTCTCTCCCTGCTCTGTGCCTCGCCACCGCTCTCTCCCCGCTCATTTACGCCTCACCGCCGCAGCGCCACCATGCCGCCGCGTCTTTGGGAAACTTGGGGATACCGCAGCGTCCGCGCGCGACCCTCCGGCGGCTTCTCCGCCGAGATCCGGTTCTGCGGGATGCGCCTCGGCCTCGGAAATTTTGACACCGCCAACGAGGCCGCCCGTGCGTACGACGTGGCAGCGTGGCGCCTCCGGTGGCCTCATAGAACATTGAACTTCCCCAACGTGCCAACGGGGAGCGGGCGCAGGATCTCGCGACTCTGCCACGGCTTAGCACCGACGAAGATCGTCGCGACAACTGGAGGTGGGAGCACCGTCTCGGCATCGCCGAGATGGACGAGGAAGCCATGGCGCTGTGGCGCCAACACTTCCCACAGGACATCATCAACGAGCGCGAGTTCTCGCACAAAGGAGGCGGAGAGGGATAAGAGGAGGGCGGGCGAGCACGCTACTCGCGAGACAAGCGTGGGTGGCGGACGCTCAATTCAACATGAGGCTAGGAGGCGTGCCACAGGAATCCGGCGGCGATCGGTATCTTCACGCCTACTGATCGGGCGTCGGCGCGAGGACATCACTGAGGAGGAGTCGGACGGACGAGGTAGTTGAATTATCTTTTTATCTATCTATGCTTGAGAACTATCCTCTACTCTATCTACTTCTCGATCTCGACCTTGTAAACACTTTTTAAAGCGCCTAGCGTTGCGATTCTGTTGGTGATGCTCTAACATGGCAGGCGAGTGCTTTAATGTAAATCCGAGAAGATCTTGTGAGTATTACTAGTAGTATATTTGTATCTATAATTTTGATTGCTCCATGCTATATTATCCTTTGTTTTGGAAAATTTTGGGCTTTATTATGCACTTTAATATTATTTTGGGACTAACCTATTAACCGGAGGCCCAACCCCAATTGTTGTTTTTGCTGTTTGGTGTTCCGAAGAAAAGAAATATCAAGCGAGTCCGATTGACTGAAACTCCACAGAACTTATTTTTGGACAGAAGAAGCCCCTGAGTGCAGGAAGCTCACCGGGAGTCGGGCTGCCCACGAGGTGGGCGTGCCCACCCCTAGGGCGCCCCTGCCTCGTGGACAGCCGGAGGTCCTGACGTACTTCTTTCACCCATATACCCGTGCCTAAAACTTCGAAGGCGAGAATAGATCGGGAGTTCGCGCCGCGCCAAGACCTCGAGCCACCAAAACCAATCTAGACCGTTCGGCACCTATGGGAGGAACCCTCACTTGTGGCCATCTTCATCATCCGGCGCTCTCCATGGCGAGGAGGAGTAGTTCACCCTCGGGGCTGAGGGTATGTACCAGTAGCTATGTGTTTGATCTCTCTCTCTCTCTCTCGTGTTCTTGATTTGTACGATCTTGATGTATCATGAGCTTTGCTATTATAGTTGGATCTTATGTTGCTTCTCCCCTCTACTCTCTTGTAATGGATTGAGTTTTCCCTTTGAAGTAATCTTATCGGATTGAGTCTTTAATGATTTGAGAACACTTGATGTATGTCTTCTTTGTGCGTATATGTGGTGACAATGGGATATCCGTGATTCACTTGATGTATGTTTTGGTGATCAACTTGCGGGTTCCATGAACCAATGCATAGGGGTTAGCACAAGTTTTCGTCTTGATTCGCGGTAGAAACTTTGGGGAACTCTTTGAGGTTCTATGTGTTGGTTGAATAGATGAATCTGAGATTGTGTGATGCATATCGTATAATCATACCCACGGATACTTGAGGTGACATTGGAGTATCTAGGTGACATTAGGGTTTTGGTTGATTTGTGTCTTAATTTGTTATTCTGAAATACGAACTCGAGGGCTGTTTGTGGCACTTATAGGAATAATAGCGGATTGATTGGAAAGAATAACTTTGAGGTGGTTTCGTACCCTACCATAATCTCTTCGTTTGTTCTCCACTATTAGTGACTTTGGAGTGACTCTTTGTTGCATGTTGAGGATAGTTATATGATCCAATTATGTTATTATTGTTGAGAGAACTTGCACTAGTGAAAGTATGAACCCTAGGCCTTGTTTCCTAGCATTGCAATACCGTTTCGCTCACTTTTACCACTTGTTACCTTGCTGTTTTTATATTTTCAGATTACAAAAACCTATATCTGCCATCCATATTGCACTTGTATCACCATCTCTTAGCGAACTAGTGCACCTATACAATTTACCATTGTCTTTGGGTATGTTAGGGACACAAGAGACTCCTTGTTATTTGGTTGCGAGGTTGCTTGAGAGAGACCATCTTCATCTCGCCTCCCGGATTGATAAAACTTAGGTCATCCACTTGAGGAAATTTGTTACTGTCCTACAAACCTCTGCACTTGGAGGCCCAACAACGTCTAGAAGGAGAAGGTTGCGTAGTAGACATCACTTGCCATGTTGAGATTTTAAAACTACGAGTGCGAACATGCAGAGGAGCAATGAAGACCAAACACGGGATATTCGGGACATCTTCAAGGAGCGTGGCAAGTTAAAGAGGAGCTGCACCGAACCTATAAAACGAGCTTTGGTAAGTAACACCCTTTCAATTACTTTCGTGTAGCCTCGTGTTCTTCGATGTGTATATGTTGCAGTTTCTGTTTCTCTTAAGCGTGGTGTTCTTCGATGTGTAATAAGAAGAATCTTAATCGTCCTAATGCTTTCGTTTTTAGCTTGATGTAGGAAGTGGGCGTTCTCACCTTGTAGTCTGTTTTATATTTTTTTCCTTTTGAATTCACTTCTCCGAGTTACATTTATCTAGATTCTACTAAATGGATCTAGGTTGCTCTGAGTATTGATCTAAAAAAGTAACTTCATGTCGGGATGCAGTTCTGCGAGGAGGAAATATGGTCAACCTCGAGATCATGTTTCCAAAATGAGGCTGGATTACACACAAGGTGCGGTTCCTAATGATCTTGGATTAGACACAAGGTGCAAATTCCCGGATGATGCAGGATTACACAAGCCAGGTGGAATCGTCGGCTGTTCGTGTCCTCGTGGCATTAGTAAAGGCTGAAATAAAGCGTGCAGCAGCCCTTAAGAATGTAGCTGAGTTCCTGAACAAGCGAAAAGAGAAATCAGATGCTCTCTTCACCCAAGCCAAAGAAGAGATGGAAGAAGCCAGAAATAAGCTAGTAGAGGCAGAGCAGGCTAGGCGTCTCCTGCTATCTAAAACTGTTGTCAATACAAAATTTCCTTCATAATAGCTAGGTTCAAATGTTTATCCGGTCAGCATGCTGTTGTGATGTCGTGCATCTCTTGATGTGGCACAAAATGTTTTTTGGGTCATGTAATAACAACAATTACTTTCCAAAAATAACAGATGAAGCATTGGACATGGTATAGTTCATGCATAAGCCCGACATTCAAGTTCAACTTCCACATCAAACTCATGTTCACAGATATCGCACATTTCATACATAATGTCCACAACCATGATTCATTTCAAAGCCAAAAAATGTGATGAGAGTTATAAAAAAGAAAAACCTCTACTAGTTCCTACTACGGTCACGAGCACAACAAGTCAAGACCATCGTAAATTAATTATATTTTAGTCATTTTTGTGTTCTAAAAGCATTGCCGGCTCACGGAAGGGCGTGTTGCCCGGCACCAGTGGATTCAATGAAGGAAGGTGGGGCAGTCTTAAGCTGGTTGCCTTGGCGAGGCGTGCTCGGCCGGGCCTGCGGCGAGTCTGCGGCCCTCTTGGCGGCAGCGTCGGTTCAATGCCTGCGCTATGAGAGGTCACGTCCGTGTCGAGCAATCACTCCCTCGAGTCCTTTTTGTTTGGGTATAACAAAATCTCGTTTTCCATTCACATTTACAAGTAAAATTCATGGACAAACTTTGACCCAAAATCGATGGGGACTAGTAAACCAGAATGGAGGTAGTAGTTTTTAATCAAAGAAGGGTTTCCCCTTCGATTTTCATTCTTGAAAACCAGCATCTAAATCTAAACCATAGTATTTGCCCTAGAACTACCAGGTTCAACATCTGTAACATAAACCCATACAACCTCCATCGCAAAAAACATACAACCATATGCCAAGGAGGTATGTAGTACTATGAATTCCATTTTAGCTCCATACCAATCGTTCTAAAACTACTTACTACTTATAACGAGGCATTGAAAATCAAATTCTTAACCCGCTAAAAAGCGATATTTTAAGCGTGGCTACTCGATCATGTGCATGTGGCGAGCCACGGCGCTCAAGTCGTTCACTGTGGTCCCGACCATCAACTCCTACGGATCAAATTATCCATGAGCTGACTATTCCTACAAAGGTGCTCCACCACATACCGGTACCCTTGAATGCAGCAATCGTGCACCTAGGGTTTTAGGGTTTTATTTGTTAACGTCGCCTTTACGTAACACTCATGTGCGAGACAGCGAGAGGCCCATTGCGTCGTCGCCTCTTCTCTTCGTATATGTACTCCACCGTTTATGCGGTTCCAAAAATTATAATAACTACTAGCAATGTGCCAATCGTTGCCACACGATCAAAGTAGATTAATACATATTCACCGATTTGATAGAAAAAAGTCTAGTTTTGAAATCGTATATCACTAAAAATATGTTATGTTTCACTCAAAATATATTCCTTTAGCGGGTTTGATGAGATAAGGGAGGAATGTTGTTGGTTTCAAGATTAGAAGTGGTATATGTCTAATTTCTACTCTTACTAGCAAGATGCCCGTGCGTTGCGAACATCAAGATCTTGTGGGAGAAAAGGATGAGCGAGGAAGGCCTTATCTGCAAATGTGGTGAAGAGTCGGGTAAATTGCCATATTTTCCTTCCTATCCGTCGGATATAAATCGGACGACCTACATTGTAGGATGGCAGGCGGCCATCATCACCAACTCTATTTTTATCCCTACTCTTATAAAAAGCATTGTCGGTGATGATCGTGTGCCTGCCATCCTGCAATATAGGTCGTCGATCTATATCTGACGGATAGAAAGAAACTATAACAATTTACAAAAATACCCACACCCCTCTCACATTTGCAAATAAGGCCTTCCTCGTTCATCCTTTTCCCCACAAGATAAACTACTCATACAAATGCATCTTGATGTTCCGTACAGCATGGGCATCTTGCTAGTTGTTGCAAAAAGCCCATGTGTGTGTGAGAGAGGGAGAGTGGAGGAGGCGGAGTGCATGTGTGACAAAGACACAAGGAGTGTGTGTGCGATAGGTATCAACTTAAAATGAGGCGATAGTGTGTGTGTGCAGTCGAGAGGCATGTCTCAAGAAGGGAAGAAAAATTACATAGATACAAGGAGGCGGGAGAGAGACATGTATGCGATGGTGGAAGAGCAGGTGTCGGGTGTATAAACCTATCTAGAGGCTAGCTAGTCGATAAATGTTTGTGAGAGAAATCGAGTCGAGTGCAGCGAGAGTTTTGTGTGTGAGAGAGAGGCGGTAGTCGGGAAGGGAGTGGAAGCAGGAGTTGTGTGTGTGTGTGTGTGCATGTGAGAGAGAGAGAGAGAGGCGGTAGTCGGGGTTGTCGATCGGTAAACAAATGAATAATGTCATTACAGGATGGAGCGAAAGGAGACGCAACAAATGTTGTGTCTACAGAGAGAGAGAGAGAGTAATTTTAGTGGTATGAGTCATATGTAGAGACATATAGGGTGTGTGAGAGAATCCCATAGAGAGAAAGACAAAGTGAAAGGCAGTGGAGGCTGTGTGTGTGGCGGTGAAAAAAAAGCTTAGGTGCAGTGATACAGAGAACAGTAGAGACGTGAGAGATAATGAAAACCGTGTAATGTATAATGATAGGGAGAGTGTGACACTTCTCAAGGGAGGCGTCGAGAGACCATGTTTGCGAGGATAGGAGAAACATGAAGTGGCGTCTTGGTGAGCTGGAGAAAAAGAGTGATAGCTACGGAAGGAGCATGCATGCGAGAGAGATGGGCGTGAAAGGAGTGAACAAAAAGGATTCAAATATTTGAATTGAGATGATGATACATGTAATCCATACTCGAACCAAAATTGATCTATCAAACATGCATACTCATATGAATTCACGCACATCTATGTTATTTAATATGTAGATATTCTGATCCATACATTTTAGTAGAACATAATTTGGTTAAATATTTTGAATTCAACCTTAATTTGAGATCGTTGTATTTGTAAATCATATTATACATATAAAGAGCAGAATTCTTTGTTGTGCTTTTGAAAGTATATATAAAAAATGATGTATATAGAATGTAATTCCAATTGAAAATGGATCCCTTGAAAAAAAAAGAATACAAGCGGGATTCAAATTGAGTTGTACGATGGCGTGCACTCTGCAAAATTTGAGCAAGCGGGGAAAATCGCGATAACGCCCAAAACCAAAATCTGCGAGGGAAATCACTCTGCCTATCCCTGCCCGCCAAAGCCTATCTCTGGATTTCTATAGGTTTCGATAGGGGTAGGTTTGTAATTTCACCCAAGCGTGGCGTAACCGCCTCTCACCGGTTCATACGGTGGGCGCCAAAACACAGTGTGTCCTCGGCGAAATCGACTCCCTCGATTCATATTCATACCGTGGGCGCCAAAACAAACTCTAAATCGGCAAATATTAGGTGTATCGAGATTACCGTCCTATCCCCAACCGACTAATGTTGTTGTGATGTAGTAGAAATTTGAAGCAGGGGCTAAGTTTGTAAATTTCCTCGCATTTGAGACAAATGCTCCCTGAATACATGGTTCCCCCTTCCTCTCTACCTCCCTTTTCCCTATTCATACTCCATGGGCGCAAAACACCCTCTCCACCCACCCTCCTCATCGCCGCCATCCGCCACCCCATCCACCGTCCTCCTCCACCATGCTGAGGCTGATACCCGGCCTTGCCGTCCATTACAAGAGATCGACCTCTCTCATCACGCCTTGGACGGGATCCTTGCATCCCGTCCTCTCGCTTCATCCCGCCGTCGTCCACCTTGTTGGCGCTGCTCCTCGACCGTCTCGTCCACCGTGCCCGCCGCCACCGTCTACCCTCCTAGATCTGCTTCCACTTGCCGACAGCCATCGCTACCGCAACATCATCAAATTCTCAGCGAGAATCGTGCCAGCGCCGCACAAAGGCGGTACTCTTTCGTATCTGCTCAACTTATTTATCGCAGCAAGAAAATAGATCACCTTTGCTTTACTCGGTTTCTTGTCTTGGTTGCGAAGTTGCCTTTGTCGGTTTGCACCTTGGATCCACCATGGCACGCTCAACACTATGCTCCCAATGCTTATGGTTTTCCCCTTTTATATTCCACACTAGTTAAATCACGATAGACTAAATTTCAAAATTAGGTCGGTCGATTTTTGAGCTCGCGGAGTTCGCGGTGCGATCGAAGGGCTCGGGTGGTTGTGGGGCCTCGCCGAACAAAGAAAACTCGATCACGGGCAGGGGTTGGGGGGGGTGGGGGTGGGGGTGGCGGAGGAACACAGGCGGTGGGGGCGGTGGTCGGCCGGTGGCCCGTCTTGATTACTGTATGGGAAGAATCAGAGGCGAGGAAGAAGAAGGGTTAGGAGGCGTGGGATCTTCATCCAACCGCGGAAATGGTCGAGAGACAGTGGGAGTTGCATTCTTAATGCGCTCTGGTTCATCATGTGTGGGCCTGCTTGCAACCAACATTTTATTATCCAAAATCTTCTTGCTCTTCTTTACCATGTTCCTCTTCCGTTCTTCTTTAATATGTACTCTCTCCGTTCCTAAATACAAGTCTTTGTATAGATTCCACCATGGACTACATATGGAGCAAAATGGTGAATCTACACTCTAAAATGTATCTGGATACATCTGTATGTGATCCATAGTGGAAATCTCTACCAAGACTTATATTTTGGAATGGAGAATATGATAATGTCTGATATGTTCCTTGTCTTGAAGATGAGCGGGGACATTTGCAGCGTAGAGGTCTATCACGATTGGTTGTGATGGACACTTTGAGCCTCTTTGATTCGCGAGGATCTTGTAAACATAGGAATAGGATTTGTAGTGGCCTGCCCACTTGAATCCTATAAGAATAACAAGGAAATGCGGGGGCTAAATGTAAGCCTTTGAGAGTTACACTGATATTAACAGTACCGCACCTTCACTTCAAGAGAGCTAGTATCCGAAGCCTTTCTAGCCGTACCGGCAATACTAGCACATATATTCCAGCAAGTTCCACTTTGCTGATTTTACTCTGATGTAAGGTTTTCCTGTTATAACAACACTAGCTGCTTTGTGTCTTTAGCAGCAGTCCACTCTTGAAGCTAAACACGCAATGACTTACAAAATTGGCACCAAGGCATTGAGTGCCATTCAGATGCAATGAAACTCATCGCTCCCCACTGTTGACTCTTGTTGAGAATATGATCCTAATGACTATTCTAACCTCGAGAGTCAAAAGCGGATGGATTGTCTGTTCACCCATCAAGGTGCTGTTCTAATTTGGCAATGTTTTATTGATTGCGGGTATCTTGCATATGTTGTCTTGCATTTCTTCTACTTTGTTGCACATATACTTAGTTTACTCATCATATATGTCGAGATGCCATGCCCATCCATTATCAATACATATTCCATCTGTCATCATACCATGTTTTTCCACTCAAATGTTGTTCTTGTGCATCGAGACATCAAAAAGGAAGAGGTGATTGCGAACGGAAGGAGCACCAGCAAAGTCCTTGAAAAACTTGGTGGTCTTGGAGAAATCAGACAACACCCACTTATATTGGTTGTACAACCAATGACACAAAATGTAGGACCGACTCGGTGATTTGTACCCATACTTCTTGGCCACACCACTAGCCCCACCCACAGGACATGCACTCCAGCAAAAGGTATACGATTTCATTTGCCATAGCACCGGCTGTACCACAAAAATCCCTCCGACCAAAAGTACAGCAAGTCCACGGCGAAGACCTATCCCAACTTGAGGCGGCCAATTCCTGCAGATTGGAACCCCATTCCATTTATTCCCAGTTTAAAGACAATGCTTTCAATGTTGTTAGGGACTACGTGCATATATTCCCATCATGGGAAGATTATAGTGAAGACAAACACCATTTCACATCTTCTTTCCAACTTACGTGTAAGTGCTATTATTCATGGTTATTATTTTCCTGTTTTCTGCTGATTGAACACATCAATGATTTACATTACATTGTTGTAACTAAGCGAGGTCAATCTGGATAGTCATGACGAGCAAAGCTTGCTTGTGCTTTTCAAGGAAGCATTGCAGCGATATCGGTGTTACTGAGGAAATCACACTTTGATGGCAAGTCTATAAGCGAATTTCGGTGAAGTCTCATGTGCTAAATTTAGAAGACATTGAATGGAAAAACCTTGTTATGCCTTGGTCTCGTTCCAGGATGAGTCTTGTCTATGAAATCACATGACAATTTGAACTTCTACTTTTCGCATGTGCCTTATGGATCTTTTTGCGGAAATCTGCTCGAAGAAGAATTCGGTTTGAAAAGAACGACGAGGATATCGCATAAATATGTTGCCGCTGCTTTGCTCTTGTTAGTACCGTTGTCTGTATCCTTTGTACTTGCATACATACCTGGTTCATTATGTGACAGCAGTATGCATGATAGCTTGCTTATCAATTGTTAGCTCAAATTATCGATCTATATGAATGGTTACATTAGTGTAGAATATATCCAATGCCAATGTTTTTTAGCTCTGCATTGTTCTTGTAAGTACATGTTGTCCTTTATCGGTGTACTTATAATGACGGTAGTTGTTCATGTACCATCACTCTGCAGCTTATTTTCCTTTGCCCTCCATTTCTACACATCAGATCTATATTTACTCTTACCATAAGGTTGGTCTTGAAGAAGTTTAGCTGTGCATTGCTCTTGGCTGTACCTTTTGCTGTATCGCTGCACTTACATTTATAGCTACTTGGTTATGTAGCATCACTCTTCATCTTATCTTAAATATTCTCCATTTTTTAGTATATTATCACATCTATATTTACTCTTAACAAAATGTAGAATAAAGGCAATGCTTTTGAAGAAGATTCTATGGTAAACTTCTTGAATTGCCCCCCATCGGCATGGACAAGGCCTTTATAGAGCCTGTCTTCACCAATAATGTAAGTTTGTCCATCTCAAGCCTTCAAACTTTGTTGTATATATTTGGTTAGGCATGGTACAACAATTTGTTTATTTTGGTGTTTGCATCAAATTGCTTATTTAAAGTTTATTATGTAGTTCATAAACAAAAGTTTGTCCTTTCTCAATTTAAGTTTTCAGTTGTACAACCAAGTTCCTTCTTCATACCATGTAAATTAAACTATCTGAGCAAGTGATCTTCTTTTGCCTGCATGTATGCTTCATTCTTCATTAGTAATCCGTGGTGTGGTGAACCTACCCACTACAACACAATGTCATATTCTGCAATGTCTTAACTATGAACAATGTCATATCATTCTACTATTATTTAAACCGTCTCTTTATTTGCCAATCTGAAATGGTATAAATTGACAGCACACTAACCATTGATACTTATGAGTTCTTGATCGTAATCCGGTGTTGTCATTGAAGCTGCCAACTCCTTCACAATGTCATTTCCTGCCATGTCTTGACTGAACAATACCATATTGTGTTAATGCAATTTTAAAGCTGTGTCACTTTATTAAATCGATGAAATGTGATGAATTATCAACCTGAGATACTTTTATGTGCAAAACATGTCATCATGCGCTTGTTTATCTTTGAGTGAGGAAGATATAAGTGTTGAACAAGCGTAGTCTCATCATCTTGCTCAGCTGCTTGCGATGCAGCTCCCAGAGAGCTAACCTTTCTTGAACTCTATTGAAGTCTTGTCGGTTTTGTATATTATTTTGTCTCGTGTTTATTTGCCTTTGGTGGCGATCTTTGATGCCGATGTATGTAATCTGCTATGCCTTGTGCTTTATTATCATAGTGGCGAACTTTGATGCCCGTGGATGTAATATGCGTAATTTCTTTATTGTATAGTCTAGGTTTTTCTTATTCACGATGCTGCGGTTATTTTCTTGTATATATATCACATCTTCGCGATAAACCGGCCAAACCGTAAAATTACGGTACATAATCGGGCCATCATGCAATCACGATGTAGGTTGGGCTGAAGCGTCTTGAACAGCTCACGGGCGGCAGCAGCCGAAATGAACCCGGCCCATGATTATGCGAATCAAATCACGGGCTTTTAACATGCCAAAATTGTCTCGGTCCTTGTTTGGCCCAATCGGATATCGGCTCGAGCGGGCGGATGCAAACCGGGCCATAGTTAGGCCCAACTATATGGCCGGGCTTTTAAGAGGCGAAATTAATATAGGGCGAAATGTTAAAGCGACCTTAACGAGGCCAAAACTAATATCGGTCGAATTACTAAGTGGGCCTTTAGCAAGTGGGCCCAAAAGCATAGTGTCCGGTTGGCGGGCGAATCGATATGGGCCATAATTGAGCCCAAAGCCTCTTAAAGGGCGGACCTGATCTGGGCGTAATTTGGCCCGAGCGTGGTAGGCTTTTAACGGGCGGATCTCATATGGGCCACTATTAGGCCGGAGCGTGGCAGACCATTAATGGACCGGATCAAATATGGGCGGCATTTGGCCCAAAACATGGCAGCGATTAATGGGCGGACCTACTAGGGTCCTCAAAATCTTGTGGGCCTACGGTGGGCGGCCCATTAATGTCGGTGAAATATCATGGGCCTTTAGCTGGCGGCCCATTATGATCCATAAGAATCTTGTGGGCCTTTACAGGCGGCCCATTATGGCACACAAAAATCTTGTGGGCCTTTACAGGCCGACCCATTATGGCCATAAAATCTTGTGGGCCTTTACAGGCGGCCCATTATGGCCCATAAAATCTCGTGTGCCTTTAATTGGGCGGCCCATTATGGTCCACAAAATCTTGTGGGCCTTTAGTGGGCCGACCCATTATGGTCATAAAATCTTGTGGGCCTTTAGTTGGGCGGCCCAATTAAACTTGATGGGCGGTCACGTGTCAACATATCATAGCGCGTCTCGCCCATTGGATGAGTGACTTTTTGTGCCAGCGCGGACGACGACGTGTCTCCTCCAGCCAATGATGATTTTACCGTGGAAAATCCCCATTGGTCGGGGCATTAATGGGTTATCGGATCCAAAACCCGACCCGATAAGCTTAACGGCGTTCCGTTATGGTGGATGCCAAGTGTCGGTCACCCTTGGCGAAAGCACTTCCGTGCGCGATTTATCGTCATGGAAGTGGACACTTCCGTGATGATAATTTTGGTAATGTCATGGAACACTTCTCACGACAGCACAGGTATGACTATCTTGATTACATCATAAATTTGTCATGGATGTACATGCATGACAAAAAGCGAACCTCTTGTGACAAACACGTATCATCACGGAAGTGTATTTTTTTTGTAGTCACCCGAACCTGGTGAGGAGTCTGGATTAGGGGTATCGGGACAACGGGACTATATACATCGTGCGGACTATTGAGCGTGAAGATATAAGATTCAAGACATCGTCCGTGTCCAGGATGGGACTTTCCTTAAGCGTGGAAGGCAAGCTTGGCAATCCGGATATTATATTTCCTTCCTTGTAACCGACTCCATGTAAACCCTAGCCCTCTCCAGTGCCTATATAAACCGGAGAGGATGGTCTTAGAAGGCCGATCACAATTACAATCATACCATCATAGGCTAGCTTCTAGGGTTTAGCCTCTACGATCTCGTGGTAGATCTACTCTTGTACTACCCATATCTTCAATATTAATCAAAGCGTGAAGTAGGGTTTTACCTCCATCGAGAGGGCCCGAACACAGGTAAACATCATGTCCCTTGCTTCTGTTACCATCAGCCTAAGGCGCTGCAGATCGGGACCCCCTACCGAGATCCTCGGTTTGACACCGGCGTTGGTGCTTTCATTGAGAGTTCCTTTGTGTAAATCGCTCTGAGGGCTCGATGGCTCCTCAATCATCTTC
>JAHIAM010003073.1:0-28621 GCA_021605205.1 Aegilops longissima
CCTAAAAATATCAGCATGGTTGAAGGGCTCGAATTTCATCATATAGCCGGGATAACAACCGGTGGCGGATATATTAGCGCATAGGTGCAAAAGCGATGTCGTCCCACAATATCTTTTTGGAGCGGCTGTTCAAGCCATCCGTACTATGGGAAGGGAGTCCGTCGATAACAATCCGGACCCAAACGCACTTTCCTGACGCCGAACACTCGACACAACGGAGGCTCCGCCCGAGATAACACCCTCGCTCACGAAATAATGGCGGTTATCGCCCGTGGGCGGAACTATTCCTAGCCTACCTAACTAGGCAGGAATTCCCGAAAGACCAAAATGAGGCTCGCTGCATAATGCAGGCGCTCTAAAGCCTATAAAGTCCATGAGGAGAGCTTTATAAGAAAAGCACTACTAGGAGTCCTTCAAAGGTGCATCTCCGAAGAGGAAGGCGAAACCTCCTAGCTGAAATTCATGCGGACTGGGTGGGCACCACGCTGCAGCCAGGGCCCTTCTAAACAAGGCCTTCCGTACAGGATTTTATTGGCCGGCGGCCCAGGCGGATCTGCAGGGACTTAGTCCAATGATCGTCGATTGCCAGCTTTTGCTAACCAAAGCCACATGCCACCCACGCCCTTAAAACTATACCCATCACACGACCGTTCGTGAGTGCAGGGGCTTGACATGGTTGGACCCCTCAAGGAGGAACCCACAAGCAAAAATACCTATTGGTCATGGTGGATAAATTCACCAAATGGATAGAGGCCAAACCTGTTAAAGCGGCGAATCCGGACCAGTGATAGACTTCATATCGGGGTAGTGCACCGTTACGGTGTCCCCAGTATCATCAGCGATAATGGCACCAACTTCACGGCCGATGAGGTCAAATCATGGTGCAAAACATGGGCATCAAGCTCGATTACGCCTCGAGTCTATCACCCTCAAACCAGCGGCCCGGTCGAGCGGAAAATGGTCTAATAATGGCGGCATTAAACCCGGACTAGTGCCGTCCCTCAAGGAATCTAACACGCCTTTGGGTTGAGAGCTCGACTCCGTACTCACGGGGTTGCGGACCACGCTGAATCGTACTACGGATTCACACCATTCTTCATGGTGTGCGGTGACGAGCAGTCTTGCCTGCGACATAATACATGACTCACCTCGAGTGCGCATGTATGAAGAAAGAAGAAGCTGAGCTTGATCGGCGGGACAGTTTGGACGCATTGGAGGAGGGAGCGCGGCGTGGAAAAAGCTCGTTCCGCATTCTATCAACAGCGAGGCTCGAAGATATCAAAGCGAGGAAATGCAGGGGCAAAGCTTATAACGTTGGCGAACTAGTTCTATGCTGCGGACAAGAAAAAGGACAAACTCGAGCCCAAATGGGAAGGTCCTTCATCATCGACCAGGTCGACCGGCGGAGCATACCGTCTGCGAAACGCATCGGATAACCGACTCAAGCTGAACCCATGGAGCGCAGCCCGTCTATGAAGATTCTCGCCTAAGTGCGGACTCCAAGTTCGTCTCCTTCCTCCGTCCGCATTCTTTATTTTTGCTTTTGCTGTCTTCTATTTCTCTCCGTCCCCTTCTTCTTCTTGTAGCCTCTAGAGGCTCGTTTGCGCTTTTCGCTTTTACACTTGCCAGCTGTCGCGCTCATTATACTGGGGGCTTCTTTAAGAAGCTTATTTATCTGAGCTTTCATGCCCAACACATGCCTTAAACTTCCACATGTACCTTTTATTCACCATTATATGCATCGATATTACTTAAGTTTTGGCCAAGCTGGGTTGCTGGCTCTGTGCTTACCCCTCGTTCCCGATTGTTCGGCTAGGAGGTAAAGGAGCACCTCTGCGATTATTCTTGCCGGGTCAGCGGATGTGTACCTTAGACTAGGTGAAGCGAAAGCTAAGCGTTCTTAAGGGAATATTGGTCGGTGAACTGAAAGACGATTTTTAACTATTTACATCTGCCCCAGATGATTTTACTGCTTTATAGCAGCTTAGACATACACTTTAGGGCATGCATCCCAGCGAAAGGAACCCTTAGCGGAACTATTCTCACGGAAGATGTTTCTTACTACCCATGTAATATAACATAACTAGTTGGGCACTTATGCGTCTGCAACAATGACCCCTACGCTTTGGTCTCCATGCATACCACGGTTCTTATATAACCACGAAGGTATTCGGACACACTCCGAACTATTGGGTCCGGAGGTCGAAGCGAAAAGGGCTGCTATGACAAACGATCTACAATCCGGCTAGAAGACATTCTTTCATGTCATATTTCTAGATAGTCAACTCGAATCATTGTATTCCTCCTCAATGCCATCTAATAGGCTATCTAATTTACAATCTTCTTTGGGAATACTTGGCGGCCAATTCTACTTGGCGTACACTAACTTCTGAGGGATCTCCATCCCATCCATTAGCCCCACAGTCCGACCTCGGCCATGTGGTTTGGGTCAACCTTTGTGTACAGCGTCTTCACCATGGCCCGAGCCTCCTGGCGCCTTGACGGCAGGCGATATCTTCCATAGCGGAGCGCCGCCGTGCTCCTTGAAGCCGCTCCGCCAGCTCCCAATGCCTTGGGCGGGGAGATAGATGGCCACAAGGCTTAGCGATGCCTTTCATCACCTGCCGGACTCGTTCGTGCGGTGGCATAGTCGGGAAGAAGATCACCCGAAGAGCTGGGCATCTCCTCCTCGGGGCGACACTGTGAGCAAACCTACAAACATGTTTATGTTAGTGGCCTTCCTCGCCCGAACTCTTTTCAAAGTTAGCTCAAGCACTTCTTGAAAATGCAGCGGCAGAAGCTGCCGATTCTCCTTCTGGTCAGCTAAGCTGAGCACGAACGTCCTTTAGTTCCTCACCCAGCTTCGGTGTTGGCGTCTTGGAGGTTATTCTTCTCTGTCGCACCCTCGTAAGCGCGCTCTCGCCGACCTTTAACGGCGTAAGAGATGTTGCTTGTCCGGATCTAGTTCGGCGCCATCTGCAATATTTTTGTCAGTTACACACCCGCCGCACTTCATAAATTATTTATCTTCTCAAGCGTATATTACGGAGGGGTCTGTGGCTCCCCGTGGCGGCTAGTGCGGCCTCAAGTTGGGCCTGCACTCTTCGGCTCTGGGACAGTTGGGTATTCTTTTACGTAAGATCCTGCATAACAAAATGATCCTTAAATCAGTTATCCTAACTATTTTAAGTCTCGAGAGCTCTTGGCATATATAAGCTGTCAAATTTCCTTACCGTATGTCCTTCACATACTGCTCCGTGGCTCAGCTGAAGCCATCTTGGCGGACGGAGTGCGCATCTCTGAATCAAAAGGCATTCAAGGCCTCTTGGGAGAAACAGCGTCACGAAGAACTGTCCGTGGCGCCTATGATTCAAAGCGCTCTCCACCTCGGAGTTGGTGGCGGACAACCTGTCGGCATCCTCGCCGGAGGAGCATCCGGCCTTGCGTCTCGTCTTCGCCTCAGCCTCCGGATCCGGCTTTGAAGCTTGTCGGTGAAGGTTCAATCGGCAGCCTCTCCGGACTCGGTCCGTGGCGCTCTTTTTCTGAAAAGAGCATCAGCGTTAATCGCCTTCAGGAACCAATCTTGGGAGTATGGTGACATGCCATACCGTTCTTGGCGGAGTTTCGACCGGACCGCACTTCTTTTTAACCTGCGGGGCGCGCCGCCCCTTGTTGGCCAGCCGCCACGGGCTCGGCTTCCGCCTCGAAGGTACCCCTGCGAAACACCATTAGTATACGGTGATAAAAAATAAGCACGGATGGGTCATTATCAGGGTTTTGGGATCTTGGTCTCAGTTACCTATGGGGCTGGAAGTATTCCGGGGTAATCGGTCGTAATGGTTACCAAAGCATTGTCGATGCTAATTTGGTAGAACACCCCGTCGATCAACTCCACCGTTATATCCGGATCCTCTTCGGAGGTCGGATCGAGGGATCGCTCCGGATCCTCGGGTTGTGGGGGCGGGCTGTGTATGTTGTCCACAGTCCGGCACAGTTCCCGCGCAAAAACCATGAAATGAGATATTTAACTACGGGAATATGGATCGGACAGGTCACAAAGATGTTTGCTTACCCAGCTTCGAGGATTATTCGAAGAAAACTCCTTAAGTGGGTTGACACGGAGGAAATCCTCCTCCTCTCCTTTGTACATTGCAGACAAGATCTTCACCAGTTCGGTGACCGATCCTGGCCCTTTGCGGCCATGGCGGGTGGCATCGTCCTCCCCGTTGATGTCCCACATGGGGTGGCCCTTGTATTGGAGCGGCTGCACTCCCCTCATAATGCAGATTGCCATGACTCCTGTCATGGTCAGTCCGGCATGAGCCAGTAACCTTATTCGGCTCATCAAATAACGGACATCGGTCATCTTCTCTCCGGGGGCTCGAGGCGCCGGCAAGGCGCTTCTTGAGAGGAGCATTGCTGAACTCCGGAAGGGCGATCGAGCAGGATCCGGCGGCGGGGCGTCCTCCATGTAAAACCATTCCGAAGGCCAGTCTTGGACGCCTTCTTTGGGTTTACGGACAGGTATCCGGTCCCGGCGATGCGCCATAGCTCGGCTCCGCCCACTTGATATATTGACCCCACATGAGAGCGGGCAACTAGGCAGAATATTCTCTTCCACAGCGAAATGAGCCTCGACGCCCGGAACAGTTCACAAAGGGCCCGAAGCCCGCGATGTGCAAGATGGAGGCAGGGAGTAAGATGGTGCGATTGGAGGCCGTAGAACTCAAGAGCCCCGGAGAAAGCGGATGGATTGGAAATCCGAGTCCTCTTACTAGATAAGAGATGAAGCACACCGCTCTCCTTTAGAGGATCGGGGCGCTCTCCGCTTGCTTTCCGCCCTTGTAGGTGGCAAGTCGGCTCGAACCGGAACCATGAAGGCGGAGGAGAAATCCCTTGGCTTGGAGTATAACTAGCTCGCTATGCAGGGTGAGCATCTCTCCCAATTTCTGGCTGGGGCTGGGGAGGCGAGAGGAGGAGCAGCGTCGATTGTCCATAATGGAATGGGCTTTGGTCGAGGCGCTCGATGAAAGCTTCATAAAGGGGATGGTGTGACTCAGATCTAGATCCTTGCCCCTTTTATAAGCGGCTCCTTTGCGGCTAGTGGGAATATTGTAAAAATACCACGGCTTTTCGCATTCATTCAAACACGTGGAAGATGGCCATTATTGGGTGCGAAGCCGAGGCGCATCATTTATCGAAGCGGACATTATTCGGCGAGTATATGGAATTTGGAGAAGAACCCGCCTCGCAATGCGAAGACAATCGACGCGCCGGACTCATCGTCATTGAAGCCTGGTTCGAGGACTCTTGAGGAGTCCGGACTAGGGGTGTCCGGATAGCGGGACTATCATCACGGCGGACTCAAGACTATGAAGATACAAGATTGAAGACTTACGTCCGTGTCCGGATGGGACTTTCCTTAGTGTGGAAGGCAAGCTTGGCGATCGGATATGTAGATCTCCTACCATTGTAACCGACTACGTGTAACCTAACCTATCGGTGTCTATATAAACCGCGAGGTTTTAGTCCGTGGGGTACACTACAAAAAAAGACACATCCGTGACATTTTGGGCGAGCGAAATTTTTTCTATCATACATATGACACTTCTATAGCGATAATTGTGACAGAAACCGGTATCATCATAGATGTGGTGGGCTCCTACTTCTATGACAAAAATCATGATAGAAAATGGGCTTTTTGTCTGGGCGGGCGGAGCGCAGCTGCATGACATTCTTTGGGCCGTCCATGACGGAAAAAACCGTGGTAGAAGCGAGGGAGGAAAATTTCGGGAGTTGCGGTTACGGTGGGAGGTCGGGGAAGCGATCGCGTTTCTCGTACGTACGGCGTGCGGCGTTGGCTAAGCGAACCCGGCGGCGTTGGGCTCTAAGCGAACCCGGCGATTGCCGCTGCGAGCTCGCGTTCTTGAACCCGGCGATCGATCGATGGCTATTAAGCGAACCCGATGGGCGATTCGCCGCTCTGCTGCTGCTAAGCGAAGCCGATCGATCTGCCTGGATGAGCGATGGCGTTGCGGGGGGGTTGGATGAGCGATGGCGGTGGCGTTGCCTCTGGATGAGCAGGACCCGTGGTGTGGAGGGCTGGATGAGCGATGAGCGGTGGAGGGTGGCCGTGGAGGGTGGTTGAGCAGGACCCGTGGTGTGGAGGGCTGGATGAGCAGTGAGCGGTGGAGGGTGGTTGAGGGTGGTTGCGGTGGTGTGGAGGTGGTGAGCGATAGATGGCGCGGTGGAGGCTGGATGAGCAGGAGCCCGTGGAGGCTGGAGGAGGTCGGCGGTAGCCCGTGGAGGCTGGAGGAGGTCGGCGGTGGAGATGAACGGTATCCGTGGAGTCCGTTTTGCGATGCATACACCCCTCCCGATGAACAGGACCCCCGTTTCGACCGTAGCGCTCCAACACAAGTCCGTTTCGTCCGTTTTGCGGTGCGCCACACCCCTCCCGATCAACAGGACCCCGTTTCGACCGTAGGAGGTCCGTTTCCTCCGTTTTGCGGTATGCCACACCCCGATCAACAGGACCCCGTTTCGACCGTAGGAGGTCCGTTTCCTCCGTTTTTGATGCGCCACACCTCCCGATCAACAGGACCCGTTCGAGCGTGGAGGTCCGTTTCCTCCGTTGTGCGATGCGCGAGCCTCGTTTCCATCGCTTGTTCCGTCCAAGCCCTCCCGATGAACACGACCACGCATTCCGTTCCGACCCAGCGGTTGGCTCCCCATGAACATGGCGGCGATGTTGTTTCTCCGTTCCGACCCAGCCATATGCGTGTCTGCGCGAGTAGGCGTTGAGACCCTGCCCGTATGTACGTGCGTGGCGTATTTTCTTTCTTGCACCCTCGCGCGTTATGCGTGCGTGTACATGCTACGTGCGCGCCTCTACTACGACACGTGCGGCGCCTCTACAACGACTAGTATATGCGTACATACGTTCGCGACCAGAATGACAACGCTTCGTGCGCTTCGACCAGGTGGGTCGGTATCGAGCACTTCCTTGCTGCGAAGATGTAGCTGGTGGGTCCCGGCGGTCGAGGCGAATCGTTTTTTGCCGGGCGCACTTCCTTGCGTGCGAAGATGTAGCTGGTGGGTCCCGGCGGTCGGGAAGCGTTTTTTCGTGAAAATCGGTGGCCCGTCCGGTGGGTCCCCGCTGTCGGTGGAGGAATAATTATTTTGCGTAATAAGGAGGCACTTCCTTGCTGCGGCCGTGGACCCGGTATGTCGGCCTCTCCGCGTCTAGTCCACGTCCGATGGAAGCCATTCCTTGACCACGTTGACCACGCCGCGCGCCGAGAGCACACCAGGCGGTGGGCGAAGGCGAGGCCTAGGAAGGGGCGACGGAGATGGGGAAGGCAGCGGCGATGGATGCCCAGCGTGAAGTCTGAGGTTCAACTGGTTCGCTGCGGTGTGAGGCTGCCGTCGCCCTTGAGAATAACGGGGGTGTGGGTGAGTAGAGGATGGCTGGCCAGCGGTGGGAGTAGTAGAGGCGGTGAGGCCTCCGCCGCATCGCACCCGGCCACGGGAGGCAGGAGCACGAGCACGACCGGCGCTGGTTTGGTAATTTGGAGCAAGAAGACCAGAGGTTGAAGAAGCACTCGACCGTTGGATGGACATCGTATGGTCCTTTGGAGCTAGAATCGTGCATATTGACTAAGTTGACAAAGCCCTCCGTCCCGTCAACTTAGTAGGCCCTAAGTCAGCCTGCCACTATCTTTGGGTCCCAGCTAACGGGGAGTATTCATTTTTTGTGCGTAATAAGGAGGCACTTCCTTGCGTGCGAAGATATAGCTGGTGGGTCCGAGCTGTCGTGGCGATAACGTTTTTCACGAAATCTGAGAGGCCCTTCGGTGGGTCCACGATGTCGGTGGAGGAATCATTATTTTGCGGCGTAATAAGGAGGCATTTCCTTGCGTGCGGCCGTGGACCCAGTATCGGCCTCTCCACGTCTGATCCACTTTAGATGCATGTCGATCGTTGACCACGTTGACCAGGCGCGCCGAGAAGCACCGAGGCGGTGGGCGATGGCGAGGCCTAGGAAGGAACGACACGGAGGCAGGAAGACTTCGGCGGTTGTTTCCCGCGGAGGAATCTGTTGTATGAGGTTCTTGGTTAAATCTGCCGTCGCGGAGAATAACAGCAGGTGTGGGTGAGTAGAGGATGGCTAGGCCAGCGATGGGAATGCGGTGGGGCGGTGAGGCTGCTGTGGCTGCCTGACCGGCTTGGGGAGGAGGAGCGAGCAGTCCCTTGGCGCTTGTTTGGCCATTTGGAGCAGGAAAAGCGAGAGATTGAAGAAGCACGGCGGCCGTTGGATGGACATCCAACGATCCTTTGCTTGTCGTCAACCTTTTTAGGAAAGCCTCAAATCTGTGGAAAACAGCATACAACCCATCTGCCATTATTTCTAATAATTTACAGCCCATTTGCTAATTCTTAAGGTTTTTTGGAGCCCATATTCTTTTTGTTAGCATTACAGCCCATATTGTGCCACGGTTAAAAATTATCTGAAATTTTGCATATTTGGTGCGGTCGAACTGTTTTAATCCGAAATTTTGACTCACATTCAAACTGATTTTAAAAATAAATGTATATCAATATAAAATCCAACAAATTCTCCTTGCATAAAAATTAATGTAATTTAAAATCTAGAAATGAAAAAAGATATTTGAAACTAATTGCGGTTTGATGTGTTTTAAAATGTACAACCCATTTCTCATTCTTGATAGGCCATTTTCTCGGCCAGCCGAATGAAGCTCTCCTCGTCTTGAAAGATTTGCAGCCCAACAGGCACGACAAAGCGACTTACTTGGCAAATCACAAAAAAACTGGGTTGTGGCCGTGGACCCGGTATCGGCCTCTCCACGTCTGATACTCTTCCGATGGAAGTCGGTCGTTGACCACATTGACCACGCCCGCCGAGAGCACCAAAGGCGGTGGGCGACAGCGAGCCTAGGAAGGGGCGGCGGAGCAGGGAAAACAGCGGTGGATGCCAGCGGAGAGAATCTGAGGTTCACTTGGTTTGGCTGCTGGCGTGAGGCTGCCGTCGCCCTTGAGAATAACGGGGGTGTGGGTGAGTAGAGGATACCACAGGCCAGCGGTGGGAGTAGTAGGGGCGGTGAGGCCTCCGCGGCATCCTGACCCGACCACGAGAGGCGGAGCAGCAGCACGACCAGCGCTGCTTTGGTGGTTGGAGCAAGAAGACCAGAGGTTGAAGAAGCACTATGGCCGTTGGATGGACATCGTGCAGTCCTTTGGAGCTAGAATCGTTCATATTGACTAAGTTGACAAAGCCCTCCGTCCTCGTCAACTTAGTAGGCCCTAAGTCAGCCACCCACTATGGTGGGTCCCAGCTAGCGAGGGGTATTCATTTTTGGTGCGTAATAAGGAGGCACTTCCTTGCGTGCGAAGATATAGCTGGTGGGTCCGACACATCGGCGGGGAGGCGTTTTTTCACGAAATCTGAAGCCCTTCCCGTCGATTCACGTACAGTGCGTAATAAGGAGGAACTTTCCTTGCGTGCGACCATGGACCTCGTGGGTCCCAGCCGTCGAGCTCTCCACATCTGATCCTCTTCCGATGACTCTCGTATGTTGACCCACGCGCGCCCGGCGCACGAAGCGATGGGCGGCGAGGAGCCCAGGCTGGAGCGACCGGAGATGGGAAGACGCGGCGGTGGAGTCGCGAGCGGAGAAGAGTGGGAAACTTGACTGGTTGGTGTGGGGTGGGCCTACACTCGGCGAGAGAATAACAGGAGGTGCGGAGTGGAGGGATGGCCTGGCCGTCGGCGAGGTAGCGTTTAGTTGAGGCGCGCAAAACACGCGCCATTTGGGCGCCGAAGGCTGGGCGAGCGGTTCGGCAGCGCTGGGGAAGAAGGCGAGAGATTGAAGAAGAATGCGGCCGTTGGATGTAAATCCAACGCCTTCTTAAACCGACCTCTTGGCCCACATGTCGGCCAGTCCATTTGTTTTTAGTCCATTTGGTGGGCTGGGTGAAACAATGATGTAGCATCTATGCAGCCCGTTTAAATCCCATTTGCATTTTCTCGAAATCCACGGACTTGCTGGGCTGGGTGAAAATATCATGTTGGGCTAGGCGGAGAAATGTTATAAAAACATAAACACATGATTGCGTCGGTAAAATCTTTGCAAGCTTATATGCATAATCACTAGGAGTTAACTTGGCAAGTTATATATAAACAATTATTATTATTATTTTGTAAGAACTTTCAACTTACGAAATAAAATATCATTTTAATTTGATGAGTTAATAGTGCGTGGGGTATTATTATTTTTTAGGCTAGGCGTGGGACAGTTGAGTTGGTTCTAGGGAAAATCTTTGGGAGAAAACTCAGTTTACATCGAAAAAGAAAGTGGGAGAAAATTTAGAGACCTCTTTGGGTCCACACGAGAGAGAATATGTTGGGAGGAAGGAGATTCAAAGCACGGCAGCCGAGTGAACTAGTTTTTTACGGACAAGTGAACTAGTTTACATACATAAGCAAATAGCCACTAAAAAAAGCAATCAGGTTAATGGGTTCTTAAAAGAAATATTTGGACAAAGCAGATAATTACGACACATAGGCTAATGCATGAAACACTCGGATGATAAAGGTGCTTATAAGCAGATAAAGTACAACATCTAGACCTTCTGGCATGCTTGATCATGAGCTGCGGCTGTCCGTGTACTCGTCGATTCTGGAAGCGGAACCGCCCTCATGTCCAAGATCTGCTGTACATGTCGTAGCATGCGTATCGTCCTTGGCGCGTAGGTTATGTAGGCTAGATTGAGAGGTACCTCCCCGTGTTGGTCGTCTTCTTTCATGTTGGCGTGTCGAGGGTCGATGATGGTCTCGGCGAGGTCAACCATGGAGTCCTTCTCCTGCCCGTTCTTGATGATCTTGTATTATACGGATGTCGACAAGCTTGTTGCACCAGATGGCGAATCGTCGCGTTCTTCCTTCTCTCCACCGTAGCGAAGGTGCGATCGGCGCTGCCGATGAAGCAGGCGAATGCTCGAACCTGGTGCAGCCATAGGGCTGAGGCGGCGAGCTTCACGAGTCCGTATCGTTGGTGTACATCACATTCAACTTGGTGCAGCCATAGGACTGAGCAGCGAACTAACTCCTTCTGAAGTCCATATCCAGCGAGCTCACCCTCGGATCGCCATTGGAGTCTCTTGAGTGAGCGAGTGTGTGGCGGCGGCAGCAGTTCGTTTTTCAGCTCTTGGGGCTGGATTCAACGATAAGCTGAGTGTGTACTGGCGACAACAGTTACTACCCTCCCTCGTCCGCTGCCGCCCGGCGGAAGATGCACCCTCGGCGCATTCAAAGCGCCTCCATTAAGAAACCTACTCCGCCACCACGTCGGTTCACGGCGGGTATGTATTGGTCTTGTAATAACAGGAGTTAGTGGTCACTTTACTTAAATTTAATTAGCTTTAATAGAAATTTATACTTAAAACAAGCAATGCATTGGCTCGTTCTATCGATTGCCACGGGATCAACATGCACAACAATTAGAATTATTATTCTCGGGGCCTTTACGATCAGCACATTTGTCGCACTTTCACAAAGATAATACTACCAAGTTTGAACTGTTTGTTATGGTTGTTGTCCTCTGCATCATCATGCCGTGTTTCCCGACTTGCAAGATTCAGAACCAACAAATAAGATCCAAATAATAAGTACAACAAAGATGCCTACACATCTCATTGATTCCCAACTTGCAAGATTCAGAACCAACAAATAAGATCCAAATAATAAGTACAACAAAGATGCCTACACATCTCATTGATTCCCAGCTTGCAAGATTCAGAACCAACAAATAAGATTCAAATAATAAGTACAACAAAGATGCCTACACATCTCATTGATTCCCAGCTTGCAAGATTCAGAACCAACCCATTAGAGCCTTTTGATAAAGTGAATATCGGGATTAAATCCATCTTGGCTAGCCATGTCATACAATCGAAGAACTTGGCGAATGCTCTTGACCGTCACAACATCTGTAGTTGAGTATTCCTGTTTGCACAGCATGTTTGCACAGCACAAACAAGGAGACAGGAGAGCATGATTTCACTTTAATAGCGGCCTCCTTGAACTCAACCTCCAGCTCCACTAGGATGAGGGTGCACTGAGTTCCATGATTCAATTCATGCGCCTTTTCTGCAGTTCACGAAATGAAGCAAAGATTGCATCATTCAGCTAGCAAGAAGTACTTGCTCTTGTGGTGGCAGGTTCTTCTTTAGTAGTTGCACTAAAATTGAGGAACATTAAGGTTGGCTGTCCGGCTCATGTAAGGTGCAACTATAATTTTCTTATCCTTTTGTGCAGTTCCACTAAAATAAAGTGCCATTGTGGTGGCAGTGGCGGCTCCATCTTGCAAAGGCTAATAAAATGTTGCGAGATTACCAGTGAGAACTTGGCGGAGATTTTGGAAACTCAATCACCATTTTGTGCAGTTCCACCAAAATTGAGAGATGTTGCCCACGTGACATTTTAGTTGAACTGCACAAGACACTCATTCAAAAAAGTGTTTTGTGCAGTTCACCAAAAGGTCACAATAGCAACAAGGTGAAATGGATATCCCTATCGCACAAAATGATAGAAAGTAAACAGTTTTGGTCAATAAGAATATCTGAAACATATACAAAATGAAAAGAAGCATCTTAATTATGTTCATGGCAATCACGCAAGGACGGTAGAAATTTTAAAAGCGTCGGCAATGCTTCATGTTACGAAGCATTACGATCAACAATGAGATTCCTCAAATATGGGATTACTTTAATGGTGGCATTGCTTGTTTACGGACACGATAAATCAACAGCAGCTAAAGAGTTGGTTTAAGGGCATGGGACCGTGGGGACACCGGGACACTCGGCAGCGTAAAGGAGCAACTTACTTATCATCTTTGGGGAAAACAGCAGGAGTGCCATTTGTAACACAGTTTAATTGCATCTTATCCTTTGGAGGCATTAGATTAACAATAACTTTGGTTAGACATGTCCCTAAGGTAGCAGTGTGATCGCTTCATTTACATGCGCCCTTACATTAACAACAGCAAAAGGTTGGTATAAGGACATGCGACGGTGGGCGCATCGGCACAATGTACCTACAAGGAGGCATAAAGTGGTGATGCCGAGCTTATTCACGCTATGTGAGGCAGCAAACCTAATCTGGAGACCTTGTACTATGTGAGGCAGCAAATCTAATCACGGAGACCTTTTACTATGTGAGGCAGCAAATCTAATCACAGAGACCTTTTACTATGTGAGGCAGCAAATCTAATCACTGGAGACCTTTTACTATGTGAGGCAGCAAATCTAATCACGAGACCTTTTACTATGTGAGGCAGCAAATCTAATCACGAGACTTTTTACTATGTGAGGCAGCAAATCTAATCTGGAGACCTTTTACTATGTGATGGCAGCAAATCTAATCCTGGACATACTCTGTTGACTTGTCCACTAGCCGCCACTTTCTATCCTTTTTCAACCAATAATAGATATGTTCCTTATCCGGTTTGTCTGCGTTTTCCCATTATTTCCCTTTTCAACCAAGAGACGGTTGGGTATCCGGTCTCTACTACTTTCACCATATTATTTCCTCTTTGAATCAAGTCCTAGATTCATGCTACAACTTTCCCCCTTTCTTCGTTGTTTGAACAAAGCCCTAGATTGAATGCATGAAGTAGCTTTACCTCTAATAATACTAAAATTTAGGTGGCTTTGGAAGAGCTGATGGGAGTAGAAAAAGATGCACATGCAGACACGTGGGGAGCTGGGGCGGTAGAGCAAGGCAGCTTTCGAAGAACTTATACGAGGTCGCCGGGATGTCGGCGGTGGCAGGTCGGATCTGCGGACAATCTGGCGAGGAGGAAGAAGGGTCGGAGGACCTCCAGGCAGTCTTGTGTCGGAGAGAGGCAGCAGGCGGAGGATCGGGCCCCTCCGGCAGCTGTGGGTTTCCTCCTCGGTGGCGATGACCGCGTGAGCGATGCACCTTTTAGTCCTCTACACACACCGGCCGAAGGATCCGGCGGATCTGTGACCAGCGGTGAGCGAGAGAAAATGTCGCTACCGCTGTCTTGTTTATATCTGGAGAGGATGAGAGAATGAAGAGCAACCCTAGTAAAGCAAGCGCTCGGGCCCTGCGTCCATATATAGTGGAGTGATTATCTTTTTCTCTCCACAACAAGCGTTTCAATTTGTGTACGTGGCATTAAAGAAAAAAACTCTCTATTTAAGGTGACTACTCTCGACTCCTACTTACTACTCCCTCCGTCCTAAAATACTTGTCCTAGAAATGGATAAAATGGATGTATCTATAACTAAAATAAGTCTAGATACAACCATTTCTAGGACAATATTTCGACGGAGGAGTACTCTGATATGTTCACTTGTGCTCCCGCCCCTCCATTCATTGAACAACCCACGGGTGAATAAACATCTGATAAATCTGTATTTATATAGAACGAACAAGCTCGAACTATTTTCAGCGTAGTTAAAAGTTGAGGCGGGGCTTTTCCCAGGCGTCTGTGCGGCAGTTTTGGGTGGCGGTTTGTGAGAGGCGAGGAGGGTGGCGAGTGGGGCTGTGCGATTTGTGGTGGCGTTCTTGCTGGAAAGACTTGTGATATGACCACTCACTATAGTCATGAATTCTTGGCGCTCCGGCCGGGTGATGCCCCCTTCCGTTCAGCGCTCTAATCTGGTGCATGACACGTCGACCGGATCTGGCTCTCCCACATGTCGGAGTAGTAAGAAGGAGCAAAGAATGATCACGGTATATACTAGTACTATACTACTCCTCCGTTCCTAAATATAAGTCTTTGGAGAGATTTCACTATGGACCACATACGGAGAAAAATGAGTGAATCTACACATAAAATGCATCTATATACATCCGTATGTGGTCCACAGTGAAATATCTCTGAACTTATATTTAGGACGGAGGAGTACTACTACTCGGAGGAGTGCGAACCACGGCAGCCCAGTGAACCAGCGGTGCGAACCACGGTAGCCAGTGAACCAGCAGTAGAAAACAATGTGGTGATATGGCCATAAAAACAATGTGCTACGGTCCACCTTTGTAGCATGTGCGATAACACTCCTCTTTGTTTGGATCCACGAGTTAGAGCTAGTTTGGGTTGAAATAGCCTCAAATTATCGAAACAAGAGGGGTTAGTTTGAGCTAGTTTGCTCTAACCCAGCTAAAAAACTAGCCGGTGGAGAGGTTCTAATTGGGTTAGTTATCCTCGGGCCCACTAAAGAGAACTAAAAAATCTCACCTGCACTTTTGGATCGCTCCCCCCTCTCGCATGACTCCTCTCTGTTCCCCATAGGGCCGCCCGCCCAAGCGCCGCTCGCCCTCTCTCTCTCTCGGCCGCCCTCTCCTTCGGCCTCCGCCGCCCTCTCCGACCGCCCTCTCCCTCCGGCCTTGAAGGTCGCCCGCTCCCCTTCACGGTCGTTTTCTCCCTCTGTCATCTTGTGGCGGTGGCGCATCTACCGGGAGGTCGCGAGAAGGGTGAGTTTGTTCGTTCCTTCTCATCTCACGGCCATATCATTGATCTTGCTTGCTCTAGCGCTAATTCTGATTTGGAAAAGTAGATCTGATCAAACTTGCTATAGATTTGTGGTGCCGCATGGAATTGTTTGATCTTTGCTTGAGGAGGTAATAAATCTTTCTAGAGGCCCAAAGATTCAGTTCACCTTTCTAGGTATTTCATTTCGAGGCTTGCATTATTTCTAGAGGCCCAAAGATTGAGTTCACCTTTCTATGTATTTCAGTTTGAGGCTTGCATTATTTCTAGAGGCCCAAAGATTGAGTTCACCTTTCTAGGTATTTGAGTTTCAGCTTTATTTCAGGCTTGCATTATTTCTAGAGGCCCAAAGATTGAGTTCACCTTTCTAGGTATTTTAGTTTAGAGGCTTGCATTATTTCTAGAGGCCCAAAGATTGATTCACCTTTCTAGGTATTTCAGTTTGAGCTTGCATTATTTCTAGAGGCCCAAAGATTGAGTTCACCTTTCTAGGTATTTTAGTTCAAGCTTGCATTATTTCTAGAGGCCCAAAGATTAAGTTCGATCGGTGACAGCGGCCCTGCTACCCATGCGGTGTCGACCTCAACTTCATAAGGGCAGGCGTCGGAGGGTTCGGGGCTTGGGCTCTCTGAGCCTTCCTCGAGGCGGCGATGGCGAGCTCCTCCCTCGGTGCGTGAGGGCTCGAGGATCCCTCCCTATCGTGAATGACTTCCGTGATGAGTTAGCTCATTCTTTGTTTCATGAAGTGTTTTTTATTTTGTGAAGCTTGATTGGCGACTTGTATGTTTAAGTGGGATATCTCATTTGTATGGACAAAGTAAAAATTATCATGTTTTGCATGCTTGATTTGTATAGATGGTTCGTTTATGTCAATTGTGGCGGAGGAGGCCACGGAAGAGCCGACCACACCAAGAGGTGCTTGGATCCAAGGGACTTATTTTAGTCGACTAAAAATAGGGTCCAAAGTAGTCAAATGATTGAGATAGAGCATTTATTGTCAATCTAACCGCCATCCATACACCTCTTTGGTTTAGAGTTAGTTCGGGGTTAGAATCTAACTCTAACCTCTAAGCGAGTTAGAGTTCTCCTCGTCTCGGTTCATCGCCATCATACTTTCCCCATTCACTGTGTTTTCGGTATCCTGTGAATCAAAGAGGCCCTTTTTTGGGGAAAAAATCAAAGAGGCCCTTAGACTGGTTTAGGTCGGTCATTTTTATAAGCGTGTTATGTCCAAAATTCAATGAGCGTGCTCGGTTTCCACGAAAATAATCCGGTTTCATGTAGTAATTCATTCATTTATTTATTCTTCTGCGGGGTTTGCATGTAATTAGTGAGGTCTGAAATGTAAAGTACCCGGCATATGCTCCAGAGTCGTGCATGCACTCGACCCGGATGCTCTATGTCCCACATGTCGGTGAATGGGAGCGCGTGGAAATAGCCTAGGAGTACATATAGGAGGATAAATCGTGAAAAATATGTGCTTGAAGCGTAGCAGTGGTTGAAAAGGAGACCTAAAGTGATGACAGCTATAGGTCATACGCACCCAACTAGTGGTAGTACTAGACATCGACTAATTTTCCCTAAAAAAAGAAGCACGAGTGCTCGATACTCCTATTCTATAAACACGAGTCCCATCGACAACAGCGTCCGTGCTACACCTAGCTCTCCTCCTCGTTTCTCTCTTCTAATTCTAAACTCGGCCGGCGCCCGGTGGGCGGGTGGGTTTGCTCAGCTATGACCCCACCTCATAGTGAAAACATTCTTTGGAATAAAAATGCCATATACTCCCTCCGTTCATAAATATAAGCCTTTTTAGATACTAGTTCAAATGGAATACAACATCTGAGATGTATGTAGACATAGTTTAGAGTGTAGATTCACTCATTTTGCTCCGTATGTAGTAGTCACTTGCTGGAATCTTTAGAAAGACTTATATTTGGGAGCGGAGGAGTACTATACTAATAAAACATTAAGGCCACGAGGCGTGCAGTGCTGGTTACTGGGAGGCAAGAAGAAGAGATGCATCCATCGGCGGCGTCCACCTCCTCGACTCGAGGCGCGGCCCCGAGCAGCGCCTAAGTAGCGATGGCTTTCGTGGCGGTCGGCGTGCTTCGAACAATGGCGTCCAAAGATTCCAGCCCATTTGGAAGAAGGCCAGCGTCTTCTGTCCTCGCTTGCCTTGTAGTGGCCTATGTAGGCGATTTCCTCGTGAGCGTGGATGTGCGGTCGGCGGTTTCTTGCATGGCGGCGCTGCGCGGCGGCGCGTCCTCGAGTGCACATTCTTCGTCGCGACCTCCGGCACTGCGGGGCCACGAGGGCTTGAAAGAGTTCGTCACCATGTAGGCGATGAGGTGGCGAGGCAATGAGGAGCACTGGGCGCGCGGGCTGAAGCGATATGGCAAGGTCGTCCGCGCGCTTCTTGTGGCGGTGAACTTGCGGATGGAGTTGACCATCATATCGTCCATGCGAGGCGAAGCGGCGTCGGCGAGAACTCGATGCTGCGATTGCCGACACCGTCTGGAAGCGCTGCTGTGGTGCGGGGCATGAGCCAGCGCCTTGGATGATTTGGCACAACCGGTGCGCTCGCGTCCATCGCCTCCATAGGTGCTTGTGGCTTCGGTCACTTGGTCTTGGATTGGAGTGAAGCGGTGTTGCGCGAGACTTGGGAGTAGATGGATTGGAGTGGTGGGGCGCCTTTATTATATGAGAGTCAAACTCTGTTGCATTCACATCGTCTTGGCTCTATTCTGCTTCTCCAATTAATTCCCTCTGCATGTAATTGAGGATGCATCATTGACCGTTCAACGTCTAGGGAACGCTACCCTCTTCCTCCTTGGCATTCAAGCACCTATGGACCCGTCGGCTGACGAGGTGCCTATGGTGACTTCGTAAATTTCAAGATGATAGTGCCGTGCGTGTAATGCGTTCATAGGGGTGAGTGTATGCGGCGTGTATATGGCGCTTGCGTACATCTTGTGTCAAAAAAAGCGTAAATCGTGTCAAAAAGAGACTAGTCGGTATACTCAATATTGTGCACCTCGGAGAGAAAGCGATAGAACTAATGCGTATTTATTTACGGTGCAGATTCACTCATTTTGCTCCATATGTACTCCGTCTCGGTGTAGTCTAGTCACTTGTTGAAATATCTAGAAGGGCAAATACTCCTTTACGGTTTACTGAGGCTATACTAGCAAGTAGTTATGCGTACTAGTACAATAGTGGGCTCACATAGCAATTTTGTCTCATGCAAGAGCACGGCTATATCGTGCTCAATGTTACATAGCTGCAGCGTTAGGTTTGCGCTTGGCTCTTCGCCTCTTGAGAAGGCGAACAATGATGTTACTACTACTGCTTCTCGATTGTCGAATCCACTGCTGCATGTCCGTCCACATGGCGGAGACGGATAGCTTGTTATAGAAGTACTACTAAGCAAAAGCCTGTCCTCGTTTGCGAGCAACTGCAGCGCATGGGCGAGGAGAAGGCGTGTAGTAAAATCAAGCTTCTCCTCGATGTATGAGTTGTGCGACACATCATAGCACTGGCCCCACATGCTTGCCTCTAAACTTGGTGAAAGACCCATGATGTACAATATATTTGCTGCAACCTCTAACATTTACCCACCACAAATTAAAATATATGTGGCCGTATGCATCGTTACGATCACGAGAGGCGAGAATCCCCTTTGAAAAAAACAAATTAAAATATATATTCTGTCTTGACCGGATGGCGTGCAAACTACAATCACCGGGGTGTGGTAGGGCCGAAGACTATTTTAATTTTTAAAAAACTTGAGGCGGCCACATAGCATGGAGCCGACCCCAGCGATTTTAAGCTTACAAGCACGGTACCGCTATCCTAGACTACTCTACATGAAACTGCCACACGGCGTCCGGGCTGCGCTTGGCTCTTCGCCTCTTGGGAAGTCGAACAATGATGGTGTACTACTGCCTTTGGAGGAGTACTACAGATACGCTTACAGCCATCGACACCGATTGAACTGCTGCATGTCCACAGCGTGCGGGAGGGAGGCGTGTGGCAGCTTCTCCTAGTCTTGCCAGCCACCACGCTCATGGGCGAGGAGGGGCGCTCCTGCGCTGCGTGTATGATAGGTGGGCCCGGCGGTGTGTGGCCAACCTGTCATACAGCCAAAAGCAGGTGCAGTTAAATCGCGAGGAGAGGATAATCAAACTTCTCGTTGATGTGCGAGTTGTGCGACACATCAAAGCACTTTTCGATATATTTCAATAATTTGCGTTTACCGATGCATTAATTACAACGCATGCATGCATGCCGTGACTCTTCTTTTGATACTTGCATGTGTTGATTTAATGCACCTTGAAGTAGTACTCCCTCCGTTCCTAAATTATAAGTCTTTGTAGGGATTCCATTATGAATTACATACGGATGTATATAGATGCATTTTAAGTGTGGATTCATTCATTTTGCTCCGTATGTAGTCCACCTAGTGAAATCTCTATAAAGACTTACATTTAAAGCGGAGAATATATAAAATATGTGATGGTAAAGCTTTGTAATACCGGCCCAAGTCGAGAGATGGTTGTGCACGAGGAGGCGAGATCATGCAGAACCGAGCAGGAGCAGGACCCGGCGATGGAGCTCTCTAAGGTCTCGATGGACCTCACCGTGCTCCATTGCCCCTTGTGCCTCCGCCCCTTAGCGCCTCCGGTGTATGAGGTTGAATACACCTCGTCCGTTCGGCTGATTGAGCAAGGTGCAGGTTTCTTGATTGATGTGCTCTTGATTGATTTCTGCGGTGCAAGGGAGGCACGGCCTGCGCGGACTGCCGCGTCGGCGCCCGGGAACCAGCGGCGGTGCGAAGTGTGGCGTGGCGGTGGCCGGCGTGTGGAACACGGCGGTGGACTCTGTCCTTTCGTCGGTGAGGGTGGAGTGCCCTTACGAAGGTTGTGGGCTCTCGTCACTTACCACAAGCTTCGCCGATCACGGGCGTGTGTCGCTCGCGCCCTGCAAATGCCCGTGCCCGTCTGCGGCTACGAAGGCCGGCGCGGTGCTCTACCACCACATCGGCACCGCGCATCCATGCCGTGCACGGGATCGATCGGCAAGGTGCTCCGGCTGCAAGTGCCGCGCCGAACCACGGCTCTTGCTGTTCGCGGAGGAGGACCGCCGCGCGTTTTTCTTGGTCGGTGGCGTGCTCGACATCGGCGCGCCCTATCGCCGTGTCGGTCGTGCGCATCGAGCGCGGGCGTCCCCACTGCCGCTTTACTTGGCCAATCTGTGGGCGAGCGGCCCGCCGGGAGAGCCAAAGGGCGACCGGCGCGCGTCAAGGTGGAAATGGAGGTGACAAGCAGCAAGGATCCGGCAGCGTCGGCGTGCGAGGGCTGACCTTCTTGTGAGTTCCGCCCAAGCTGCTGGCGGGGCTAAGCTTGTGTCCCTCCACATTCAGATTGACAAGCTCACGTCCTAAATGTTTTGACAGTGCCTTATGTTTATCTTAGTAATATGCTAATATAGGGATTACCTTGGTCTACTTTAGCTTAAGAAATGGTGGGTTTTGGTGGCGATGCAGCAATTACTTGACATCGGATCGGTAATTTCCAACGATCGAGCGGATATTTTGTATGCATTGGATATAAAGTTCCTTTGGGTAAGAAGTACTACTTGTCATCAAAATGGATAAAAGGAGATGTATGTAGGCGTATTTTAGTTCTAGATCGTCCTTTTATCCATTTTGATGAAACTTCTCTCCGTTCCACAATACATGCCTTCCATTTGTCAAAATATAGATGTATCTAGACATGTTTTAGTATATAGGTACATCCATGATAGAGCCAATCGGATGGTTGAGAACACTACAATTAAGTAGCTACTGAGATCGTGTGTGACTCCCGGATCACGAGAGGCGGGGTCATCATCCTCCTTTTCGAGAAAAAACAGCAGCGTGTGTGAGAGGGGCGAGTGCGTCGTGCACCTCTTCTCTTCTGTATAACGTACTACTAAACTCGAGTACAAGTTTTTGTGGGTGTACGATGGTGCGTGCGAGAAGTCGAGAGATAGGTTTAATGCGTGCGAAAAAGGACTAGCCTAGAGCTGCCACGCGGCTATTCTATCGAGCGCCCCATTAACCGTAAGATATGTATCTGACGGTGCGGTTATTGCTGCGTACACAACAGTACTCCCTCCTTTCCGGTTTATAGGGCTTAATTCAAAATCTCACCAACCAAGATGGTGAGTGGTGGAATATTTTTGTAGTTTGCAAAAGCACCTAATTAATGCTCTTGTTTTCTCAAAAATTATGTTTATCAATGCATTAATTGCAATGCATGCATGCATAAAGTACATGCATTGGTCAATTTTCTCTTAATACTTGCATGCAATGATTTAATGCACCTTGGAATCTGAACATGTGTTGGGGAACAACCAAATTGAGCCTTATAAAATGGAAAAACTAAAATTTTGAGATAAGCCCTATAAAACCGGAAAGGAGGAGTAGAAAAAGTACTCCATCAGGAATAGTGCCGCACTTGAAGCTAGAACCGTCAATAAATTTTGAGCTTGCGTCTCGTCACATTCAAATTACTCCACGCTATATTGAATTGCAAACCTGTTCACACGATCACAACCTAAGCGGTTTCCCACTTAGGGCGTATTAGTACCACGCTATATTGAATTCAAACCTGTTCACACGATCACAACCTAAGCGGTTTCCCACTTAGGAGGCGTATTAGTACTCGGTTATAAATACTAGTATGCCAAGATGACTGCACATTCCTCCTCAACTCCTCATCCACAAAAACAAACAAGTCATTCAGCATCCTTCCCTTGCGTACGCCATGGCCAGCGTGAGTTACAGGTCGAAGATTGCCACGGGGAGGCGAGCATGGGCGAAGCACGAGAGATGTCTGCCTCGCTGCGAGCAACCGACATATCCCTTGTGGAAATAGCAACCTGAAGGTCCCTTGCGCGCGCTGAAGTACCGCGGTGGTCCCGCCGCGCCGTCGATGCAGCAGACTGGTCCGGCTCGCCGAAGCAGCGAAGATGTCCCGCCGCGCCACGAATGCAGCGAGATGTCCCGCGCGCCCGGCGGCTGGGAAAAATTTATCGCGGGCGGCGGCGGCTATTCTGAGCGCATGCATGCGATCGTCCAAAGCGGATGGATCAGATCTCCGGCTGGCGAGGTTGCGGGGCGGCGTGAAAGCCTCGTTTGATCAGGCTACGGCGTCATCCGGCAACTAAGGGAGGGCAATGAGAGGCTCGGGCGGCGCGACCTGGCGAGGAGAAGATCGTCGAAGTGCATACCAGCGAGGAGGAGACCAGTTCCTTGTTGAAGAGGACGGCGTCATCGTCAAGAAACTTATGGGCGAGAATGACATGCTCCATAGCGGCGCCAAAGGCTGGTGGAGGAATCCGTGGATGTTCTCAAGCAGCGTCTTGAGGACACGAAAGACTCATCACCGCTTCGCGCGGAGACTAGTTCCATGACTGCAACAACACATCAAGAAAGTAGAGATCGTGAGCGGATCCTTGTCTTCCTTCTTCTTTTGCCCTTGTGTATTTGGGCGTAGCCGCATGTGGCTTTTAATTATCTTTCTAATTATGTAAGACAATTAATCGTCCTTATCTTTCTGCGGAAGATCAATGTTGCGAGCTGGAATGAAGAAAACTCTTCTTTGTGGCGACCACGGCGTTCTTTGTTCTTCTAGTTCTTCTTTGGACTTCCTTTAGTTTCCTGGTTTCTTTTGATGTAATAATCGGTTTAGGATGTGGATTGTGTAAATCGGTTGTGAAATGTTGGGTTCTAAGCGGATGTTTGGCCTTTGTTGGCCTCTTGGGATGTTCGATTTCAATCTGGTAGCTTTTAGTCCTTCGTTTTAGGCTGGTTGTGCTGAACTTCTTGTGAATTGTGGTGGTTTTCAGTAATGAAAATCGGAAGGGCAAGCCCTTCTTTGATCAAAAAATATTTAATCGTCCTTATATATTCATCGGTCTTGCTATAAGTCACGATAGATGCTATATAGGTCCGTCGGATCTTACATCAAGATCCGTGCTTTTAGATTTTCTTTTTCTCTCTTAAATCTGAGTCTAGTGAGACATAGCCACGCCATTAAGCAGAGGCTCAGGCGCCATTAATGGAGACCTTGGGAGAGAGGTGGGCCGGTAGATGGAGGTCAAGGCTCTCCTCCCGATAAGCGCTTGAGAGTCGATGTACGCCTCTCGTACTCAAATAGCTACCACTGCAGGCGCCTCCTAGCTAATAAAAAATGGGGACACGTGGAACTTGCGTAAATGGTACTAGTAAGTAGAACTCCACGGTTTCAATAATACTTGTGTTTCGATTGTAGCGTGACAACACTTGTTCCAAAATCACTTTGTTGATTGTTAATGTGTGTGCCATAAATCGGACTGCAAATTTACCACAGCATGTTGGTGCCATGTCATGGCACCAAGCCAAATTCATTATTTTCATGCGTGTTTTGGATTTACATGAATTAAAAACTAAGTTTCTCAATGTTTCCAACCCAGCCACGGCCTTCGAATTTTGAATTTCATTCCCATTTCTTGCATGGAACCTAAAAATTTACCGAGACACACATGTGATTTTCAACCAACTTTGGTGCCTTTGGAACATGTGCTTGTATTTCAAATTTGAATTATGCACACAAAGGTGATACGTTCCCTCCCGGAACCACGAGCCTTCTTGAGAGAAGCTCCGATTTGCAAGAAGCTTATACCAAAATTTGTTCCTATTCGGCCAATTTTATTACCACGGCATGGTATTACCATGACATGACACCATGCCAAGTTTCATGATTTTAAAACCAAGTTTCTCAATGTTCTCGACCGAGCCATGATGCCCAGATGTTTGAATCTTATTCTCATTTTTTGCATGGGACCTACTCCCTCCTTCCATCTATATAGGGCCTAATGTGTTTTTGAAGACAGCCTTTGACTATTGACAAGATTAATAGCACATGAGATGTATACTATGAAAATTATATTATTGGAAGCTCCTTTGACATACAAATTTGAAGGTATGATTTGTGTAAGTTGCATGTCATATATTATTGCTCTAACGTTTGGTCAAAGTTAGCCTCGAAAACGCATAGGACCTATATAGATGGAAGGAGGGTAAAATCACCGAGGACACAAATGTGATTTTCAACCAACTTTGGTGCAGGGAGCATGTGCTTGTAGTTCAAATTTGAATTATGCACATTAAATGACCAAAAACTCAATTAATGTGTAAATAAGGCCAAACAAAGCGGAATAATTCCAAAATTTAACGGGGCACTCATGTAGTTCTATGTTGCCTTTGTAAATAAACTCAAGGGGACAACGTATATCATTTAGCACTCAAAGGTGTACGTTCCTCTCGGAACCACGAGCCTTCTTGAGAGAAGCTTGGTTTGCAAGAAGCTTATACCAAAATATGTTCCTATTCGGCCATTTTTTACCACAACATGGTAGTACTATGACATGACATCCATGCCAAGTTTCATGATTTTCAGGCGTGTTTTAGATTTACAAAATTTTAAAACCAAGTTTCTCAATGTTCTCGGCCGAACCACATGCCCAGATGTTTTAATTTTATTCTCATTTCTTGCATGGGACCTAGAAATTCACGGAGGACACAAATGTGATTTTCAACCAACTTTGGTGCGAGCATGTGCTTGTAGTTCAAATTTGACTTATGCACATTAAATGACCGAAACTCAATTAATGTATAAAAAATGACAAAGCGAACCGGAATAATTCCAAAATTTAACAGGGCACTAATGTAGTTCTATGTTGCCTTTGTTAAGAAACTCAAAGGGCGGAGGGGGGTGGCGTATATCGTTTCACACTCAAAGGTGGCACGTTCCTCTTAGAACCACGAGCTTCAAATCGGCCCAATTTTTACCACAACATGTTAGTGCCATGACATGACACCATGCCAAGTTTCATGATTTCCAGCTGAGTTTTGGATTTACATCAATTTAAAATCTAAGTTTCTCGATGTTCTCGGCGAGTCATGGCCTTGAGATGTTTGAATTTCATTCTCATTTCTTCCATGGGACCTAGAAATTCAACCAAGGACACACATGTGATTTTCAACCTTTGGTGCACGGAGCATGTGCATGCAATTCATATTTAGATTATGCACATTAAAAGTCTAGAAACTCAATTAATGTATAAAAGGCCAAATGAACCGAAATAATTCCAAAATTTAACAGGGCACTCATATAGTTCTATGTTGCCTCGTAAATAAAATCAAGGGGAGGCAGCGTATATCGTTTCGCACACAAAAGGTGACACGTTCCTCTCGGAACCACGAGGCTTGTTGAGAGAATCTCCGGTTTGCAAGAGGCTTATACCAAAACTTGTCCCAATTCAGCCAAAAATATCGTGTGAAAACAGGGTTTAGATTATCCGAACATCTAGCTACCTAGACCAATAATGTACTATGATTTGAATTCAACATAAAATGGATACAAATATTTGAATTGGAGGCGTATGGTACATGTAGTTCATAGTGAAATATGATTACTGCTATATGCATGTCTTTTTGTTATCAAGATTGTCGGGGAGAATCTGATCGTGTCCCCTGAGCACCTCACAGGACCTGGGTCCCTTGTGGTTGGAGGGCGGAGATTGCACAAGGCGGATCGGGCGCACTGGCGGATTACCCAGCCGGAACTCTCAGGAGATAATACTCCTCTTCTTTGCTTTGTGGATTATCCTGTGTTCTTGCTAGGGAGCAATGGGAGCTACAAGACCTAGCCTAAGTGTGGTTTAGTATGAGTATCAACTAAGCGAAGCTGGACGAACCCTTTCTCGTTGCACTTGGGCCTCCTTTTATAGGCACAAGGGGTCACCACATGTGGCAAGTAGACAAGGGTATGATGGTAAAACATAGGTTGGTACGCTTTATGCAGGTGTCTGATAATCTATACCTAACTCGTGGCAAGGGACAAGAGTCATCAATGCCGTCTCGATCGCCCGAACGATTGTAACGGGGACCGTCAAGTGCGCCTCCGTTTTCCCGATGGTAGCTTGTCGTGCCGCTTATCGCTGCCCCGGCTGGCTACAGCCCGTCGACAGCGTGCTTAGGAGAGCCCGTGGTGACACGTTGGAGGGTGGTGGGCGGAGATGAAGAGGTTGCCCGCCCGACAGCGACTTGCCATGGCGAGGAACCTTGTCGCGCATAGGGGCTTAAGCCCACCAAGCCTTCGGCAAACTCCTCTTGCGGGGCCTTGTTTCCTTCGGCGCCACAGGTGGTCTTCCGGCAAGCTTCTCTTGCCGGGGTCTTGATTACCGTTCTTGAATGGCTCGAAAGACGCGGAAGGTCTTTAGCGGGCTTGCGGCAAGGCTTGCCGCAGGGGCGCTGCTGTTGCCGTGCACAGGTTAGTACTAAGGTACCCCTACTTTGAATACACCGATAAGAGCCCGAGTGCAGGCCATACGGTGCGGCGTTGTTGGGCCAGGCCCATCTGAGACGAACGCAGCGGCTGGGTCCAAACCAAATCCACTCCGTATCCGCCCGCGTTCCCATGCAGCGCGCGTCAATTGCGGTGTCGTGAGGAAGTGGGCGGCGTCTTGAGTCGCCTCATAGGTCGCCTCGGTTCTGCATCTCCGCCACGTGGTTCCCATGCTCTTGGGGTCACAGACGGTGGAAGTGGGAAGCTGGGGCGTTGCGGCGAGAGGCAGGTCTGCCGATTCCTGCTCTTCCTATGCCTTGATTACGCGGCCAGGCGGCGAGCCCCACCTTGCTTCTTTTAAGAAGGCGGAAGGGGCGCAAGCCGCACTCTCCATCTCTTCCTTTCCTCAACTTACGCTCCTTTCTCTCATTCGTCATGGAGAAAACTTGGTTCTTCATCGGTGGCGGAGGTCGCCATTAGACAACACCCCTCCCAACCTCACGCCCGGGTGGCAGAGCCATCCACAAGGGAAGAGGGAGGCGAGTCGTGGGCAGGTCGGCTTGGGAAGAAGCGGGCAGGCGTGAGCCGTCTCCGCCTCCGCCCGGTCCCCCTCCGGCGAGTCGTGGGCGAGGTCGGCGCTCGGGGAAAGAGGCGGGGTGGCGCGCCGTCTCCGCCCCGGCGGTTCCCCTCCCATGGCGGTCCATCTGAGGGGCGACCCTTGTGAGTTCTTCGTCGAGCTCTTTGGCGCGCCTCGTCGTCGCCTCCGGCTTCCAGCTCCGTTCGCGGCGCGATGGGTCGGATCCGCGAACACTTTGAGACTGCATGAGGGCTGTGGGATCAGCGACGGCGAGTCGCGTTGTATTCCCAGCCCCTAATGTGATGTATCTTGATCGCGGGTGGAAAAGCGTTCGCCCGTATCCGGCGATGGCGGGGTTTACCCTCCATTTAAGTTAATGGAGGTGATCTCCTCTCGTCAAGGTCTTGAGGATCTCGGCTTTTCGGGCGAAGTGCTGCGTGGATAGCTCCTCCGGCAGCAAAGATTCCTCCTCGGCGAGTGGCGAGGAGGAGGCGGCAGCGACAGCGAGGTAGCGGGCCGATTAGTTGCGAGGCGCCGCCGTGCGTCTGGCGACCCCATCATCCGTGTCGCGGCTCCTTGAACTCCCAGGAGTGCGTCTCCTTGGCGTGGCGTGGGAGAGCTGCGGAAGGGGAAGAGGATGGCGACAAGGCCGTCAAGTCGAGATGCAGGCGTAGTGCCCTCGGCAGCGTCTTGACGTCTGCCGCCACATCTTGACCCGCTTAAAGCGCCCGCCGTCTCCGTTAAGCCCTCGGAGAGCCGGGATGTTCCCTTGGTGCCTTCGGCACCTGTAGCTTCGCCTAGGCGCTCGTTTGCCCTTCTCGCTTCCTTGACCTACCTCCGAAGAGAGGGGCAGGAAAGGATAACGGGCATCTTATCTTTTTAATTTGTAAGCCCTCGGGCCTTACCGCATTCAAAACTTGTAATCCTCTCTTTCATGTTTTCATTCTCCACGGACTATACCGAGTAGAATGTTTTTAATGAAAAAGGATGTTTGAAAAGGACGAAAACTTATCGTACCGTAGCCCCGGCAATTACGGCTTGCCGCGGCCCGGCAACTCTGGCTTGCGGGGCTTGGGCGCCGGCGCACCTTTCTTCTTCTCTTATTTGTTATTTCAGTTAAGAACAAT